>WNGS01166197.1:51339-64313 GCA_020271785.1 Procambarus virginalis | reverse complement strand
TTTAGGGTGATCCTCAAAGGTCGATCTTTCCCTTTTACATATCTGCCTATTCTCCTGTAGTCGCATACATTCTCTATGGATGTAAGACCTTCCACGAGGCCAACAATTTTATCTACTACTTTCGCTTCTTCTACAGCTCTTTCTGACCTAGATGTTATCTCCTTTCTTTGCAGCCAAAAATGATCGGGGACTTACTTCGATCAACTGTGTTTTGCACCAACTTCGGGTTAGATGCCAATTCTTTCCTCACTTCTAGCCTAATGTTTGTTTTATCTTGGTTGCTGCAGTGTTTGACTTCCTTTACTGCTTCTTCAATTTTTTCGTTGTCCTTGGCCACTTGTGCATAAGTGAGTTGCATATCTTTTTTGCACTGTTCTATTCCGTGTGCAACTTCCTCCATCTGTGCTGACAAAAGCTGTTACTCCTGTTGAAATTCCTTACCTACCTTATTGTAGTCATTTATGTTTAAATTTACTTTAACTTCTTCCAAAGCTGTTTTTAGTCTATTTTCTTCTTCCATGGCTTTGCAATTTGTTTCCAGTTGAATCTTGTCCTTGCACAGGTCTTTCACTACACCCTCAAGACATACAACTTTGCTATTTAAATGGTCATTACTTTCTTTCAATTTACTAATTATTTCTACATGAGAGGCCACCAGAGTATCTAATTTTACCAACTTGTTGTATAGACTGGTTATCTCAATGCTTTCTTCACTGAATCCAGCAAAATCAAGCTCTGTTTTGTATTTCCACTTGCCGCCGGCGGCCATCTTGAATGTTGTTCTCTGCACTGGAAACACTAGGGCAACTTTTTCTCATCCAATTTTTCACTTCCCTTGGCACATTACTGTTATCTCACCTATTTTTCAAAAGCACTATACCTTTATGTTCTCTGGGATGTGAAAGACTAGGGATGCTGGCTGGGTTAGTACTGAGTGAGCAACCATTTGTGGCACACGTGCCTCAGGATCCCAAACACCTGTCCGACACGGTGTTGAAATATTGTGCTCTGTCAGTGAAATTCAGACCTTATTGTTTGAAGAACATAAGGGTCATGATATCGGTGAAGCTAGGCGCAATAAGGACCTAACACACAGGTCGGATGCAAGTGATACAGCACCTATGAGGATGTTAAAGCGAGTGTATACAAGGACCATCGAGCGTTAACACACACATTTAAAAAGCGAACAAAATGCCCACGAATGTCGCGCTGGTCTCACGAACTTTCGGCCCACTCATTCCAGATTTTGTACAAGCCGGGTCCAGCACATGTTGTGCCAGGCACGCTAAGTAGAAACATACCGGCAGTTCAAGTTTATGAAAATATTGAAACCATTCCATCAGATAAAATGAGAGAATACCAGATGAGCAAGCCTAGATGGAAAGAAATTGAGTATTTAGAAGGAGGAAAATACCCAAAAAGAAAAAGAATTTACCTATTCATGATTTTGAAATGAAACAGGGTGTCCTGTATTATGTTAGATAGAATGATAGGGCAGTATTTCAACTAGTTATTCGGGACGCGTTGCAGTCATCAGCGTTAAAGCTTGCGCATGCATCTAAAATTGCAGGGCATCCGGGGGTCTTTAAAACCCACTTAAAGGCAAAGTCTCTATTTTATTTCCCAGGATTACTTTCTGAAGTAATCAATTTCGTGAAGTTTTGCAATCTTTGCCAGAGGAGGAAAGGCACCCTTAAGGTACAAGCCCCACTTCAGGAATTTCCTGAAATTCGTGAACCTCTAGATCGTGTGGGGGCCGATTTGATTGATTTACATCACAGTCATTCAGGGAATAGATACGTGTTGGTGCTAGTTGACCATTTGTCTAGGTACACTACACTAGTTGCATTACCTCAGAAGGATTCTCGTACGGTTGCAGATGCGTTCTTGCGTAGGTTCGTTACTGTATTCGGACCTCCAAAAGTTTTAGTCTCTGACCGGGGTCAAGAATTCAATGGGAATATATTTAGGGAAGTTTGCAAGATTTTAGAGACAACTTCGGCTTTTACAACAGCCTACCACCCACAAGCAAACGGAATGACGGAATGGACTAATCGTTCAGTCAAGGATATGCTTGCAATCCTTGCTGAACATGATGCAAACTCTTGGGATGAACACATACCCTATGTTCAATTAGCCTTGAATACTGCCATCCACCAATCAATTAACACCCAACACCTTCATTTGTTTACTGGTACCTGCTGCTTGATACCTGCTTGATGGGGTTCTGGAAGTTCTTCTACTCCCCAAGCCCAGCCCGAGGCCAGGCTCGACTTGTGAGAGCTTGGTCCACCAGGATGTTGCTTGGAGCAGCCCGCCGGGCCACATACCCACCACAGCCCGGTTGGTCCAGAACTTCTCTTAGAAAACAGTCCAGTTTTCTCTTGAAGATGTCCACGGTTGTTCCGGCAATATTTCTTATAGTCGCTGGGAGGACGTTGAACAACCGCGGACCTCTGATGTTTATACAGTGCTCTCTGATTGTGCCTATGGCACCTCTGCCCTTTACTGGATCAATCTTGCATTTTCTTCCATATCGTTCACTCCAGTACGTTGTTATTTTACTGTGCAGATTTGGGACCTGGCCCTCCAATATTTTCCATGTGTATATTATTTGGTATCTCTCTCGTCTCCTTTCTAGAGAGTAGAGTTGGAGAGCTTTGAGACGATCCCAATAATTTAGGTGTTTTTATCTCGTCTATGTGTGCCGTATATGTTCTCTGTATTCCCTCTATGTCAGCAATCTCTCCTGCTCTGAAGGGGGAAGTGAGTACTGAGCAGTAATTCATGCAATTTCCCCTCAGGCCTGCTTGACAGACATAACGTTGCATACGGGGAGGACTATCCTTCAGAGGTCCTTGGAAAAATGAGAAATGCGTGGATTATTGCAGCTGAAGCATCCAAGAAGGCACGGAATCGGTATGCTCATTTTTATGACAAGAAAGTGCGCCCTCTTGAGTTGAAGGAAGGAAGCCTCGTATTGAGAGTGAATGAGGCTGCGCCCGCCAATCGGAGTAGGAAACTAGCTCCGAGGTGGCGAGGACCGTATAGAGTAGTTAAAAGGGCGGGGCCGGTGAATCTTGTTATAAAAGGAGTATTCGAGGACCAGTTGGAAAGGACAATTCATGTAAATAAATTGAAACAATATCATGCTAGAGAGGAATTTGAACTGCCTTCAGCGGGTCTAGTTCCTGACTCAGCAGTGCTGACTCATGGCTTCACCGACGAGTCAGGGGATGAGGAGGACCCTCTGTCATCGCTCATCAGTAGTCAGGTGCAGTCTCGCCACCCTATGGTGACGAGATCTCGTGCTGTACAGTAAAGTAACTTCCTTGGTTAGTATAATTTAGTATTCATTAGATTTTCCTGTAGAGGCAATGAGGTGAACTATTACTATACTTGACTTGGGTAGCAGCTTTTACCGTGCTCTGGGGTTCCACCTCCACCAAACCCAAAGTATATATATGCTTCCACTGTGTTGTGTCTGTTCCCAGGTCTGATTGGTACACCGACCCAGTTGTTCCAGCCACACATGAACCCTTGTCTGTAAAGACCGAGGGGGGAGGCACGTTACACAAAGCCCTCCCCCCCCACCAGACCCAGTAACCCATACATCAGTTAGTTTGGGGATGAGTGACTATCCAAGAGTCACCCGGCCGACGCCTCAAGTCATTAAACGAGGTTGTCAGGGCCAGCAAGCTGTCCTCATATAGCAGCCACCGGTGCCGCCATACAATGCGGGGTAACTGTCTCGAGATCACCACTACCCACCTGCTGCATCATCAAGACTGCAGCCATTCCAGCAGTGTTGGAAGAGAGGTGAAGAAATGGAAAGCAAGTAGCAGTACTCAAGAGTTTCCCCGGAAGATTAATGATTACGTCATCTGAAGCAACAGGAACGCGGAACTAAGGCGGTCACAGGTGACAGGCACGGTTTCCCTACAGAGTTCCGGGACTCGCCAATAGAAGGTCGCAAAATTGTCTCCTTTGGCCTAAAGTCGGCGGTAAGAGGGTATACACAGTTGGTGTTTACGGCCTAGTAACCTGGTGACATCACGAGACGCCTGAGATGACGTGAGCAATGATGGAAGACGAGATTCACCTGTTCTGCAAACAAGCAACCCGCCTCTACGACCCTCTGACACCACTACTGTCACGAGACACCGTTGGTACATCCAGTCCTGCTCTGCTGTGGTCATCTGCGACGTTGAGTTTAACATCAAGACTGCCGTGTGAACTGTGATTGATATGAAGGCGTGTGGACTGTCGGGAGCAAGATAAATGGCCGAAGTGACTATTCTACAGCTGTCACTTGGCACGCCGCTCTACTACACTCTGTCGTCATTCAAGAGTACCGGATGGGAGTACAAGAGGACCAGGTATCGATGTCTACGCGTGAGAGAAGCAAGATCGACACCGTCATCGTCAGCGACTACATTCAGCGTCCATCAGCATCGATTTTTTTTATACAGTATGAACAATTGATACAAAAGATAAAGTTGGCTCTGAACATCTGCATAAAGAATATCTGGACACTTTTGTTTAAATGTTGAAAAACAGATTTAGAATCACAATACTTCATAAATGTTGGAAAACAGATTTAAAATAGTTATTCTGGTATAATATGAAAATCTTACTCTATAAATTGGTCAGTGATTAAAATCGAAGCCCCTGTGTAATTGTCTAAGCCCTGAACAAACGGTTATGGAAAATTATGTTGTGTGTTTTTTTCAGAATGTTTGAACACAGGAGAGGCGGACCAATATAAACATTGACACTCTTACATTGAGTGTGAACACTTGGCTGTACAGTCCATTGAAACCCTGTGATATAGTATAGGAGAATTTTTTTTTATATATTTGAGATACATGTAATAAAAATTAGATGTGTTCCTTAACATGTCAAGGTTGACATTGATTGGGGAGTGGATAGTACACGGATGTGAACTTAGTAGAGTTCAGTAGTAAGCTCACGGATGACTGAGAGTTCAGTCTGTAGTTATAATTTTTGTGTTTTATGATTGAGCACGGTATGTCTGACTCTAGAGTACAAATGAGCTTGGCTAGTTAAGAGCCAAGAGATTGTAATAGCTAGTCTTTGCTGTTAGAGTAGGGACATGTTATTTACCTATGTCAGTAAGGGTAGGATGTTTCCTGATGTTGGAGGATTGCTGTCAGTTGACAGCCGAGACATTTATGAATTTGAACTTATTTATTATGATGTTGTTGGACAATCTAATGATTGTCAAATTTTCTTAGTTAGGTTAGCTTTGTTTGTGGCATGAGTTGAGTTTATTGTGGGTTTGGATACTAAACCTCGTTAGTTTGTACAAATTAACAAGGTTTACTAAGTTGCTTGTGCGGGGGGGGGGGGTTCTAACAAACTAGCTGTGGTAGATATGATCCAGAAGGTTCTAGAAACCACGTGTAGGGACCTGACCCAGCAAGGTCGCATCCCCTGGGGGATTGGTGGTAAAGATAAATAGACGCCTTTGTTCACAGTTTCGTTTAATGAATTATTTTACAAAATTCACTTATTTAGAGAAATTAGTCTTCATTCAAATTGTATAATATTACTGGTTATAATATCAAGAGTATTCTAATTATTAGGAGAATGAGTTAAGTCACCATCAGTGACATCACGAGCCAGGACTAGGCTGTAGCGCAGAGTGACCTCGGCGACCTGGCGGTCACAGGTCAGCAGTTTCTCCACATTCAGTAATTCTCAAAGGTCAAATAACCATTTTGTGATTGGGAATAGCTCTTCCCTAAGATGCTTGTGTAATTAACTTTAGTTAAAATAATTCAACCAATCTGGATCATTCAGTACAACAGAGGTTAATTGTTAAACTTAAGCCTTGATAGTAACTTAGACTATGCGGAAGTATACAATGCTCTGGTCTGGGGGAGGTCCAGACGAGCAGAGACAGTGTGGTATCCGGAGCAACCCTGGAAAAGGTGTCCACTCCACCTCTCCCCAAGACCTTAGCACAAACATCTAGCTGGTTGCCAAAGGTAAAGTTTGCTGAGAGTTTTTGTATAGGGAATAGGTCAACTCATTGCCAGTCAGGGAGTGTTCAGGTTAGGGAGTGAATTGATTTAGATTTTGTTAGTTTTTGAATAAACCATTTAGCTATTAAATTGTCTTTTTTATTAATTTCCATTTTTGTGTAATTTATGTGAATTGGTCCGTACCACGTGGGTAGCCGGCGAGGCCGAGTTGAGTTGGGCGCCGATTCTAACACCGAATCATAATTCAGTATTCCCTTTGACCATTAATTAATTCCACTTACGGATATCCAAGTCATCTATTACTAGTGGGGATCAAGCCCCAAAGTTTATTGATTAGCATGATCGATCCAGAACTCGATCATTGCTCAGTGTTACTGGTCTGGTGGTGGCGGCGTAGGCGATCCTAGAACTTTGCTAGAAGTCTGTTTCCACGTCATAAGGTTTGTAGAATCTTAAGTCGGTCAATCGTCTTAAGACCACGTGGCGTGGGGTCGGCTCAAGTGAAAGTTTTGGGGTCCCTTGGTATGGAGATTTAAAGTAGAATACGGGTAAAGAGAGGGGTAGAGAGAGAACGAAGTTACGAAGAGAGACGACGTTAATACGAATACCCCCCCCCCCCCCGTGTTACAGCATTACTCTTGATCATGTCGTGGTGTAGTGGTACTCCCATTTGCTTGGGAATACCAAGTGAATCCTCCTCATGGGTTCTATTGATTATATTCATAAAGCATAAACATTTGATATATTAAATTCATCTGCTTATCTTGCTGTGCTTCCAACCAATGGCATCATCTGAAATAAGTACTGTAGTCTCACATGCTACTCTTAAGAAATTATGATACTGTAATTGTTCGCAACAGGTGATACAAGTAATCTTCTGTATAAGTATTTATTCAAATAAACATGAGTACATATATAAACATATTATTGTTACTGTACTAGTATTTACCTCATGTGTATTTCGGTTTTGAAGATTTTTATATTAAAAAATATCTATAATAAGCACAAACTTTTTGCTGTGAAGAACAATCAAAGCATCAAATGAAGCCATTGAAACCAAGCAAATATCAAGTTCTGTAAATAACACTGCTAAACAGCCTGTCTCTCTAGTTTCAATGCATGCCAATATCTATTATTCAAAGTAATTCCAAAAATCAAAAGGAATTCATATTTTTTAATCACAAAGCAAATATACTGCATATTTGCATTATTAAAAACTTGATTTACTTGTACAAACTGGTCCCGAGTCATATTGTTAAGGGTGCCTTTCCTCCTCTGGCAACGATTGCAAAACTTCACGAAATTGATTCCTTCAGAAAGTAATCCTGGGAAATAAAATAGAGACTTTGCCTTTAAGTGGGTTTCAAAGACCCCTGGATGCCCTGCAATTTTAGATGCATGCGCAAGCTTTAATGAGATCAAAGTCAGCAGGACAAAGACTAGAGAGCTGTCTTAGTTTGCAGTTAAAGAAAGTTTTGAGGCGATCCAAAGGGTTAGAAGTCAGAGGAGCATAAGTGCGAGAGTCAGAGAGCATGACATCTGCTTTTCGGAGGTAGTCCTCACGGTCAAGGACAACCACTGTCTGGGTCATCAACCAGTTGATGACCCAGACAGCTTCTTTATGAATGACATTCAAGCTGCAGATAATATAACGGATATTGACTGATGGAAATCAATATTCATAAAGAAATGTAAAGTACCAGTAGCGAGAGCATTCAGCGTAATATGGAGAAAGAGCCTAGATACAGGGGAGATACCAGCAGCACTTAAATCTGCAGATATAGCTCCGTTGCACAAGGGGGAGAGTAAAGCCTTGGCAAAAATATATAGGCCAGTTGCACTAACATCACACATAATAAAAGTGTTTGAAATTGTGATTAGGAATCAAATTTCTAGTTTTATGGAAAACAATGAGTTGCACAACCCAGGACAACATGGATTTAGAGCGAGAGGATCCTGTCTTGTCACAGTTACTCAACCACTATGACAAAATCAATGAAGCTCTAGAAGAAAAGCAAAATGCAGATGTTGTATACACAGACTTTGCAAAGGAGTTCGACAAATGTGACCATGGGGTGATAGCACACAAAATGAGGTCAATGGGAATAACTGGAAAAGTAGGACGCTGGATACTCAATTTCCTGTCGAACAGAACGCAAAGAGTAACAGTCAATCAAATGAAATAGTCCAAGCGATGTTAAAAGCTCTGTACCTCAAGGTACAGTCCTTGCACCACTGCTGTTCCTTATTCTCATATCTGATATAGACAAAAATACACGTCACAGCTTCGTGTCATCCTTCGCAGATGACACAAAAATCAGCATGAAAATTACCTCTGCTGAAGACATTGAAAAATTAAAACAAGCAGATGTCAACAAATTTTCGATTGGGCAGCAGAAAATAACATGATGTTTAAGTGATAAATTTCAGGTACTCAGGTACGGCAAAAATGAGGATCTGAAAGATAATACAGGGTACAAAACACAATCGAATCTTCCCATAGTAGAAAAAAAGCACGTTAAGGATTTGGGAATAATGATGTCCGACGATCACGTTTAGGGAGCATAACCAAGCAAATATTGCGTCAGCCAGAAAAATGATAGGGTGGATTACGAGAACTTTCAAATCCAGGGATCCCATCACAATGGTTGTACTCTTCAAGTCACTTGTGTTGTCCCGTCTCGAGTACTGCTCAGTACTCACTTCTCCCTTCAGAGCAGGAGAGATTGCTGAAATAGAGGGAATACAGAGAACATATACGGCACGCATAGACAAGATAAAACACCTAAATTATTGGGATCGTCTCAAAGCTCTCCAAATGTACTCTCTAGAAAGGAGACGCGAGAGAGATACCAAATAATATACACGTGGAAAATACTGGAGGACAGGTCCCAATCTACACAGTAAAATAACAACGTACTGGAGTGAACGATATGGAAGAAAATGCAAGATTGAACCAGTGAAGAGCAGAGGTGCCATAGGCACAATCAGAGAACACTGTATAAACATCAGAGGTCCGCAGTTGTTCAACGTCCTCCCAGCGAGCATTAGAAATATAGCCGGAACAACCGTGGACATCTTCAAGAGAAAACCGGACTGTTTTCTAAGAGGAGTTCCAGATCAGCCGGGCTGTGGTGGGTATGTGGGCCTGCGGGCAGCTCCAAGCAACAGCCTGGTGGACCAAACTATCACAAGTCGAGCCTGGCCTCGGGCCGGGCTTGGGTAGTAGAAGAACTCCCAGAACCCCATCAAGCAGGAATCAAGCAGGGTGGTGGTGTCAGTGGTGTGGGTGGGTGGTGGTGTCAGTGGTGTGGGGGGGGTGGTGGTGTCAGTGGAGTGGGGGGTGGTGTCAGTGGTGAAGGGGGATGGTGTCAGTGGTGCAGGGGGGATGGTGTCAGTTGTGAAGGGGGGATGGTGTCAGTGGTGCAGGGGGGATGGTGTCAGTTGTGAAGGGGGGATGGTGTCAGTGGTGCAGGGGGGATGGTGTCAGTGGTGTAGGGGGGATGGTGTCAGTTGTGAAGGGGGGATGGTGTCAGTGGTGCAGGGGGGATGGTGTCAGTGGTGTAGGGAGGATGGTGTCAGTAGTAGGGAGTAAGACGTAGCGACAAATGGAAATTTTTTCCGCCATTTGTCGCTAGGCTTCGGGGTTTTCAGGTAAATTTCCGCCATTTGTCGCTACGGCTTCGGGGTTTTCAGGTAAATTTCTGCCATTTGTCGCTACGGCTTCGGGGTTTTCAGGTAAATTTCTGCCATTTGTCGCTACGGCTTCGGGGTTTTTAGGTAAATTTCCCCTGCCATTTGTCAATATGTCACACCGGATTCACCGAATTAAAGAAAAAGGGATCGATTTGGAATTACTGAATTCTTATGAGGAAAATAATTTCTGAGATTTGTTAAGAGTTCTTATGAGGAAAATAATGTCATAGAAGTTTGTTAAGGATTTCTTATAGGAGAAATTCCAATTTTTCAGAGCTCTTACCAATAATAAACAGATATTTAGACCGTATACTTTTAAGTATAAATTCTTACCTACAAACGAGTATATATCTATATAACTAAAAACTGCAGCATTACCCAACCACCCCCCTCCCCCTTCCTTCCCAACCCCTGCGTCTCCTGCTCCAACCTCTCACCCCTTCCCTCCCTCTTTCCCTCCCAACCTCCCTCGTCACCTTACCTCACATCCCCCTCCCTCCCCCTACATCACCTGTGTTGACCTCACTCCAGCCAGCCTGCCAGACGCCCTGGGGCAAGTCACCTCCATAACCTTACCAAGTCACCTCCGTAATCTTATCTTATCATTGTGTCACCGTAATATCTGGACCGTCCCTCCCCCCCCCCCCTCTCTATACCTGCTACCTTACCCCCTTTCCTTATTCATTATCATTAATATTGTTCTTTCATAAATCCGTACAGCTATTTTAGACATCGTAATGTTTGTTCCTTTACATTAAACTAGTCAGTTTTACACAAATAAACCAAGTCAGTAAGCTGGGTCTAGCTCTTGTCCTCAGCCTTAGTTTTACTAATACATTCTCTTAGTATCCAATCATTTTCTTCGAGATTAAAACATAGCTATTTCAGACGTATTAAAATACAATAATTTAGTTTAACGAGCTCCAGCTCCTGTTCCCCGCCTTAGTTCCCTCTCATATCTTCGTTATTACCTAACCAATCCCCCTGAAATTTTTTAAGTCATTTTTCAGATGCAGTAAAATAAATCAATTCAGTAAGCAAGTTCTAGCTCTGTCCCCCGCCTTAGTTCCTCTTGTATCATCCTAGTATCTAACAAAACCTCGTAAAATTTAAAACATAGCTATTCAAACGTCGTACAATACGACAATTTTGTTACCGAGCTCCAGCTCCTGTTCCGTCCGTAGTGTATCCCCGTAACTTCTTTACTTACAGTTCAATCATCCTAAAATTTAATCCGTCATATTTCAATCGTAGTACAATACATAATTTATTACCAAGCTCCAGCTCTCGTCCCCCACTCTACTTCCATCACTTGTCTTCGTTAATATCCTATCAATTCCCTGAAATTTTAAAACAGCCATATTTCGTATGTGGTAAAATAAATCATGTTTGTAAGCAAGTTCTAGCTCCTGTCCCCCCCTTAGTTTATCCCTGTAACTTCTTTACTAACAGTCCATTCCCTTTAAAATTTAAAATAGCCATATTTCAAACATAGTGCATACAAATTTGTTTTTGAGCTCCAGCTCTTATCCTCCACCTTAGTTCCCTCGCACATCTTCGTTAATAACCCATTAATTTCATGAAATTTAAACCCGCCGTACTTCTAACTGAGTAAGTAAGATACACATTTACTGAACTCTAGCTCTTGTCCTCCGCCTTAGCGCTCACTCGTATCTTCTTAATAACCCATCAATTTTCCTGAAATTTTTACCCTCTGTATTTCAGATCCAGTAAATAAGATTAAGTCAGTTACCGAGCTCCAGCTCATGTCCCCCACCTTAGTTAATTTGTACAAGTTCTTTAGTAACAGACTAATTTCCCTGAAATTTATAACTGCGGTATTTTCAGACATAGTAAAAATAGTTCCGAACAGTTACCAAACTCTAGCTCACGTCCGCTGCCTTAGCTCATTTGTATATGTTCTTTATTATCAGACCAATTCCCCAGAAATTTAAGATTACTTTATTTCTAACTTTGTAAAATAAATCAAGTCATTAACCGAGTTTCAGGTCATGTCCTCCACCTTAGTTCATCAAATTATTTCAGATCAAGCCCCCTTTCCAGTCTATCAAAGTAAACATCATGGCCTTTAATACCCTTGTTGTACTCAGCTCTGTAATATTCACACGGTCATATAACACCTTACCTTCAATACCTTTTGTTTACCCAAGTAAGCAATAATCACACGGTCAAAATTTCACCTTACCCTTTCCCTCCCTTACCTTCTCATCCCCATCTTATCCAAACCTTCAATAATCGTACTGTATTTGCATATTTTCTCTATATTCACTGTGTTCTTCGTATTCTCATCCATGTTTTCCATGTTCACTCCATGTTCTTCAAATGTTCACAGCCCATTCAGATCATAGTTTCACAAGTAACTCCATTTTTGTCTATGATCTTTCTCTTAGTCTCATGATGTTCTCTGCAAATTCTACTCATATTTTCTATGTTTTCATGTTCATCGCATGTTCTCTTTACAACTTTTATACTCAATATTCATGCTGCCTTCCATATTTTTTGTGTTCTTTGTCAATATTCATGTTCCTCTACAAGTTCATGTTCCTCACATGATCACTTTGTTTATCACCTTCACTTACATATTTTCTAAATTCTTTGTCATATTCTCTATGTTCTTCACAAGTTCATTGTTCATTATTTGTATTCCCTATTCTCCTTTTCATGTTTTCATGTTCGCTGTAAGTTCATATTCCCAGCATTATCACTGTATTCATCAACTTTTTTACATGTTTTCTGTGTTCTTTGCCATGTTCCCATATGTTCTCTCTGTTCATTCCCTTACACGTTATTTAACGTTTATTTTTTTCTATCTTTTTCCTTTCAGATGTAGTTTTGTTCTCCTTTTTGTATATTTTACCCAACCCACCATCCCACTTAACCTTCTTTCTTTTACTTTGTTTCTCCTACGCCCTTTTCTCCCCCTTTTTCTCTATCTTTATCCTTCTAACCCCCTTTTTCTCTCTCTCTCCCTTATTCTCCCCTTATTCTCTCTCTTCCTCCCCCTCTCTCACTCATTTGCTCCAATGCTCTATTTTCTCAAATTTAGGTCTTAATGTTCCCATGCTCTCACTCTCTCTCATTTCTCTTATTTTCTTTTCTCAAATTCAAATCTTATTGCTCCAATGCTCTCACACTCTCTCATTCTCTCTCTTCTTTGCTCCCATGCTCTCACACTCAAATCAAATAAATATACAAAAAGAAATATAAATAGGTTGGTTGGTTGGCGAAAGATTTTTTTAGTTAAGG
>WNGS01166197.1:16897-44996 GCA_020271785.1 Procambarus virginalis | reverse complement strand
GGGCTATGCTCGTGGTGTCCCGTCTTCCCAGCACTCTTTGTCATATAACGCTTTGAAACTACTGACGGTCTCGGCCTCCACCACCTTCTCCCCTAACTTGTTCCAACCATCTACCACTGTGTTTGCGAAAGTGAATTTTCTTATATTTCTTCGGCATCTGTGATAAGTTTGTTTATATCTATGACCTCTTGTTCTTAAAGTTCCAGGTCTCAGGAAATCTTCCCTATCGATTTTATCAATTCCTGTTACTATTTTGTATGTAGTGATCATATCACCTCTTTTTCTTCTGTCTTCTAGTTTTGGCATATTAATGCCTCTAACCTCTCTTCATAGCTCTTGCCCTTCAGTTCTGGGAGCCACTTAGTAGCATGTCTTTGCACCTTTTCCAGTTTGTTGATGTGCTTCTTAAGATATGGGCACCACACAACCACTGCATATTCTAGCTTTGGCCTAACAAAATTCGTGAACAATTTCTTTAGTATATCGCCATCCATGTATTTAAAAGGAATTCTGAAGTTAGAAAGCGTGGCATAGGCTCCTTGCACAATATTCTTTATGTGGTCCTCAGGTGATAGTTTTCTATCTAGAACCACCCCTAGATCTCTTTCTTTATCAGAATTCTTTAAAGATTTCTCACATAATATATAGCATAGTGTGTGTGTGGGGGGGGGGGGGGAATGGCAGCAACTCTTGTTTTGCACACCATACTGGCTTAGTGGGTTCGCTATGGGGAACACATATGTACATGGGTATACTATATACAGTGTGTGTATATAGTGTAGTAACAGCAACAGGAGTATGTTGGGAGGAGATATTTTGGTGAGGGAGGTGACGTAATCATAGCTTCGTCTGCTGTGATTTCTCATGCAGTGTATGGTAGCAACTCTACTGTTTGGACACAATACCGGCTTACTTGCATAGTTCTGGTGAATAAAACATGTAGATAGGTATATATAACTAGTGTAATAAAAACAGTAAGAGTATGGTGGGAGGAGGGGTGATGGCGAGTACGATGTTGGAGGAGAGAGAGAGGACTGGCTGGCTGGGTGTGGCAGCTCACACTCGCAGAGTTCTGAGTGTGTTTATGGTGTGTGACAGTGTAGAGTGTGTAAATGTGTGGTAAACATACATAAATGAACCTGAAACATTGGTGTGAATAACAGTATGGTTGGAGGAGGGGTGATGGCGAGTACGATGTTGGAGGAATAAGGGAGGACTGGCTGGCTGGGTGTGGCTGCTCACACTCGAGGAGTTCTGTGTGTTGATGGTGAATGTATATACTGTGTGACAGTGTATAGTGTGTAAATAGAATGTATATATACATAAATTAGCATGATACATGGTAAATATGTGCAACATATGTGTACACAAGTGTCATGCATGCAACAGAGTGTCCTCGGACAGTACGGATGTTTAACTGCCATAATATAGTGTACATGTTCACTATACATAGGATTAGCATGTAAAAACAAATAAAATGTATTTGGAACTGTGCCCAAAAAATGAACAAAAATATATTTGCAGCAACTTGCGCGCCCCGCCCCGGGCGCCCTACTGGCCCCGGGAGCATACGTCACGGGCGAATGGGGAATGATGACGTCACGCCCCAACTTACGGATCCCATAGCAGCTAAAGTAAGTACAATTTCGATTTTTTTATATACCCATACTCATGAAAGGGTTTTTGACACTTTACAAAAAAAAAATCCAGAGAATTTATTTCCTGCGCACTGGGGGGGGGGGGGTGTCATATTTAGAGGCAACGCAGTTAAGGGGTTAATTGTTAGGACAACCTTCTTCCTCTTAACACCTCCAGAATGATTGCTGCTGCTACCAGACATAGTCTTGGCCAAAAATTTTCAAAGTTACTCTCAAAAAAAAAATTATTTAAAAAAATAGTTCACTAATGGCACGGCACTGTGGTATAACACGAGGGACAAGAGCACATGGGTTGACCAGGATTGAACGGGTCCACTTGGGGCAGCTATAACACGTTACGTAGGCCGCCAGGAGGAAAAAACTCGCAATATTTTTTTAAGGAAACTTCAGCCTGTGCAAATTGTTTTTATGAAACTTGTATATTTGATATTACATAATTACTAGTATTTATTTTGTTTTTGGCTATGATGAATTCTTCTAAAATTAATGGTAATTCTTGTACTGTAGTGTATAGGCCCCTCCACATCCCCTTTATCCCCCAGGTTGTCCCTCCCAATGCTCCACTCTCTCCCAACACCCCCCACCCACCCCACCCCTTCCTCCACCATGTACCTCGAGCCACAGCCAGACAGGATTATTACGGTACGGCCCGCCCCATGGCTTTCATATCCGGACAATTCAATGATTATCCGGCAGACTGTCCGGATAGTGTAACATCGGCAGCAAGTTAACAGGCTTCGATTTTTTATCTGGATAAACCAGCTTTTATCTGGCTCCCATGGCCATTTTGGCCAGATATTGAGAACTTTATCCGTTCACGATTTTGGCTGTATAAAGGCGTTTTCTGAATGTTCGAATCCCGGATAATAGTGTGTCTACAGTATACCATACAAATTGAATGGATCGAATACTAATGACCCAAAATGGATAACAAAAGCTCTGACGAACTTATAGGTAGAAAGAGAGCTTGGTACAAAAGGATTAAGAATGGGGAAGTCAGTTTAGAACAGGAATTCGTACAACTGGTTAGAAATGTTAAAGAAAAAGAGATAAGGAGGGCAAAAAGAAACTGAAGTTTGCATAGCAGGGCAAGCAAAGACAAATCCTGAAGTTTTTTTTTCAGTTATATCGAACAAAGATTAGGGAAAGGATAGGTCCATTAAAAACTGAGTCATGTCAGATAACAGATAAGGACGAAGAGATGAGTAGTATTTTTAATAAATATTTTATCTCTGTACTTACTAAAGAGGAACTTAACACTATGCCTTCAGCCGAACAAGTCTATGTGGGTGGAAATGAGGACAGGTTGACTAGTATAGCAGTTACCAGGGAGGATGTTATTAAACAAATAGTAAAACTCAAACCAAACAAATCCCCAAGGCTGGTTGTTGTGTTTGCTAGGGTGCTTAAAGAATGCAAAGAGGAGCTTTGTGAGCCACTGTTTACCATATTTAATAATTCAATAGAGTCAGGCAGAGTGCCAGAGTCAAGGAAGGTTGCTATTGTGGTACCAATTATTAAGAAAGGAGATAATCACTTGCGTCAAACTATCGACCAATTAGCCTAACGTTTGTTGTGGGAAAGTTACTTGAATCGATAATTGCAAATACAATTTGTCTTCATCTTGAAAAACATAAATTAATACTGTAAGTGATTCGCAACATGGTTTTACAAATGGCCGTTCATGTTTAACAAAGTTGCTATCATTTTATTCCAGCATAGTTGAGGCAGTTGATAGTGGTAAGGATTATGATGTTGTGTACCTTGACTTTAGCAAAGCTTTTGATACAGTGCCACATGAAAGACTGATTAAAAAGATAGAGGCTCATTGTATTTGGGGGTGCTATATTAAGTTGGATTAGGGCATGGCTATACTAAAGGAAACAGAGTTAGTATAAATGGGGTTAAGTCAGACTGGGAAAATGTTGTAAGTGGAGTGCCACAAGGCTCTGTTCTGGGACCTCTGTTGTTTATAATACTGTATATATATAAATGATTTGGATTCAGGTTTGAGTAGCAACATTTGCAAATTTGCCGATGATACAAAAATGGGTAGGGAAATAAACACGGAAAAAGACTCATTATCACTTCAAGCCGATCTAAATAGGGTGGCGGGTTGCCACTGGCGGGCTGCCACTGGCTGCCACTGTCACTACCACTCAGCATGCCAACTTAGTGGTTCGTTATGGTGAACACGAATGTAGATACTTATATATAACGTCTGTATATAGTGAATAAAAGCAAAAACAGTATGGTGGGAGGAGAATGTGGGCGAGTGAGGTGCTGAGGGAGTGCGTGGCAGCGAGTGGCTGGCTGGTGTGTGGCGGTCACACCTCGTTGCTTTTTGACTCATAATAGTAACTTAGTGGTTCGTTATGGTAAACAAAACATGCAGATACTTAAATATAACCTGTGTATATAGTGTAATAACCAACAAAGTATTTGTTCACTGTTTGACAAACATAATAATTGAATCAACAATATGCGCACCATTATTTTGAGTACAGCGATGATTCACTCATTTTATTATATAAATATATTACATTACACACTATTGAATATTGCAGCAAAAAAACTACGAAAAATCAGAGACATTGAAATAATTAGGTAATTATCTCTTTGTGGTCACTCCTGCCTGACAGCTGGGAGCAACAGACCGGATGGGACACACGCTGAGTCAGCGCCTGTTTTTTGCCAGACTTCCCTGCCCTATAGCGGGCAATATATGCCACTTACGATTTTTTTATTATTTCCCATGATCAGAGAACACAAATTAACAGGTTTAGAATATTTTTTTTTATTTTTTTGTATGCACCTGTGGGTGACAAATGCTAATTAGCCCTGAGCAACACAAGGGTTAATCTAAGTGTTAGTAACAAGACACCTGGTGTTGTTCTTCAGCTATATCTTACGCTGGTTAGGCCCTATTTTAATTATGCAGTTCAGTTTTGGTCGCCGTACTATAGAATGGATATACATTCCCTTGAACTTTTCCAGTGTAGGATGACGAAGTTAATTCCCCAAATTAGAAACCTATCATATGAAGAAAGATTAACAAAGCATAACCACTTAACTGCACCAGCTGAGTATTCTAGCTCGGTGGGAAACTGCATACAGTTCTGTTGTATGCGCCAACCGAGAAAACGTTTTGATTTTTTCGTACCAATTCCAAATGTGTGCACGGTTGGTTGTGTACGAAATGGACTCTTAGGACCTCCAGTAAGAGGCAGCCATCTCATAAAAAATTCCCAGAATGCCCTAGGGCTGCTGGCTAGGTTAGTACTGAGTGAGCAACCATGGGTGGCGCACGCACGTCTGTCTCCCAGACACCCGTCCGACGCGGTGTTGAAAGATCGCGCATTGTTGGTAAAATTCAAACCTTATTGTTTGAAGATCATAAGGGTCATAATATTGGTGAAGCTAGGCACAATAAGGACCTAACACAAAGGTAGGATGCAAGTGATACAGTGATACAGCACCTATGAGGACAATACAGGGAGCGTATCCAGTTGTAGCTCTGAGCGCCACCCTTGCCCACCTATGCTATCTCCAATTTATTTAGATGATACATAGATGAATTGTTTTCTGCGTTCAGTGATGATGCATCTGATAAAGTAGCATAGATGAACAGTGTTAGCGGCTTCCATGGTGGTGTTTTCCGTAGATATTTTCAAGAATAGCTGAATCTCTTCCAGACTGATGGACACTCTTAAAAGGCTGGGTGGATTTCTTCCTGTGAGGGATCTTACAAAGTGATCTTTCCTCAACTACCTTACAAATTGATCTTTTCCTATAATCTTTTCAAGACTACCTTATGTTTCACAAGCTTGGCTACATACCACCTACAAGTACTAATGCCAAGGGTGTATGTGAGTGCGTTACTTGCAAGCACACAGAACGAAGAAACAGGAAGCAAAAATCTATCTGTACCTAGTGCAACGACAGCGAAGTCGCACTGTGTACCATGGACTACTTCGTTGATTATTACTTGCTTCCCAGATACTGAGTGTGTAAATACAGCGTGTTACTGTGTAAATAGTGTGTGAAACTGTATATATTGTAATTTTAGTGAATTTTTAACAGGTAATATTGCGACAATAAACATTTATTGTGGACACATTACTGACACATGTATCACAGTTCCATGGAACATTATGAACGTTCTACTGTATACTGTACATATTGTAAAGGACACAAATATGCATCATATACGATAAAAACAAATAAAACCGCATTGGAAATACATAGAACATATATTTGAAAATATATTTGTGGCAACACCTGGTGCTTGAATGGCCCGCGCGACTATGTCTGGGCGTGTCACGTACGGGCAACCGGCCCCTGATGACGTCACAGCGCACCTTGTCCACGTCCCCACAGCCAAAGTATGAGGAATTTGGTATTTATTTTTACATAGACATGTTTAGGGAAGGGAATTTATTTTACAAAAAAAAAAAAATTGGGGCGGAACACTTTACAATACAACCTCGATTCAAGGTACTACATGGGACCAACCCCAGTGCGTTGGAGCGTTGGATTCCTTGCAATAGGTGACCTGGAGGCGTTTGCGTCAGTCCTTTTTTTTCTTGTAAACAATAAAAATGCATTATCATATTACATACTGTACCTATATATTACTACTCTACTAAAAAATACTGTATTACATTTATTATTACCTTATTCTTGGAGTTATGTCCAATCTTGAAGTTTCGTAGAGTTGTGAATGCTGTACAGTAAATACCTACTGTACTGTATTATGCCGTTAGCACTGTGTTGATTAACATTATCGCTCGCTTTGGACACCGATCACGTCCATTTTTTTCTCGAGTCCTAGCCGTGGACAGGACTCGCGTCCACTACAAAAATACTTGTATAAAATTAATTTTTTATCTGATTGACCTCGGGATAGTTTCAAAATAAGCGCTTTTAGAATGCGCACAATTTTATAACAAAATGAAAGATGTAACACGAAACTTGATATCAGAACACTTGGAAGATTATAAATATGTTTTTAGTCTAAATGTTAATTTTTAAAATGTTTGTTAAAATTCTATTTATTGTGCTATTATTATGGGACTACTTTTATAATGCGTGCCATTATATTGTGAACAATTTGATACCAAAACGAGTGATGTAACATGAACATTGATGTTATCAAACTCAACGAGTATACACATTAGGTTGTGGTGTGCAAATTTGTGCTCGTTCACAGGTAACTTTAGGCTTTGCTGCGGGGAGTCTCGCCAGGCTTTTGGACATTATATGCATATACATCTGCAGGGAATTTAATTGCGAACACAATGATACCAAAACGAACGACGTTGCACGAGAATTATTCGTTGCTTTCTTGGTTGTAGTTATACACAGCAGACACTTCAGTAGTTTTGAGTGAGGCAACAAGGTGTATAACTGGCCAGCCGAGGTCCAACGTGCTCTGGGTCTGTGAGAATACTGAGGCCTGCTGGAAGCATGGCTGGTGCTGCTCTGTCTGGCATGACGTCAGAGGCCTACTCGCCTGTGATGGTTATGTTTCAACTGTCATACAATTTGAGTATTAACACCGCTCGGACACGCTACCAAGTCGACATCCCTTGTCGACAAGCTCTGGCTAGCTATATAGTTACAATGATACTGAAAGGACCTCGGTGGCATTCAATAATGGCTTACATGTGAAATTTGCATAATGACAATTAAAAGATCAGGTTTGAAAAATCATGGTAACAATGCTTTAATTAAACCAGAGTATTAAGAACATGTGTATGTCTACTTATCAGATATGAACAATACAACTCAAGGTATTGCCTAAACAAAATTATTAACATGTGTTAATGGCATGTGCTTGGAAACAATACAAAATTAAAGACAATTATTTACATCAATGGAACAAAAATTCTGACCTAACAACCACAAATGAATTTTAATATTAGATAATGAGGATTTTTTTTTTAACACTTCCGCTCACCTGTCGCGCCACACCTCAACAATGCGATGTGGGTCCCAGCTTTTCACAGGAGTGCGTGGTAATTCTGAAAAGTGTATACTCTTCAACTTTGTCACCTCAATTCTCGCCCAACGAGATTAAATTTGGTATCATTGTGTTCGCAATGGAATTCTCTACAGCGCTAAATGCAAATAAACTCCAAAAGCCCAGGTAATTACCCGCAGCAAACAGAAAAAGTGCGAACGAGTTACCCAGGAGCGCGCGAAAGCGATAAAATGTGTTCACTATTTTCACTCTGGTCACCTCAATTTTTGTCCTAGGTCTTTCATTTTGGTATCAATGGGTTCACAATAGAATTCTCTAGAGGAATATTAGCATATAAAATAAAACACCTGGTCACGCTCCAACCGTTGACGAGTTGAAGACGGGCCACATGTTAGCCGGGAGTGAGTGCCCAGACGCCTTCCAGCTACACTCCCAATTCCTGTCCACAAATGTTTAGTATTATTACTTGTTGCTAATCTTAATTTTTGTGTTACAGCGCTCATTTAGGTATGAAATTGTTCCTAATAGAATGCTTTAGATGGATATGTGCATATAAGGGCCAATTGAAGAACAATATTGCCAGTACAATACGCGAAAGTATGAACAAAGAAAAAAATATACACAAAATAATAAAAATTGTTGTACTTACCACCTCAGTGTTGTGCGTTGAACATGACATAGGCGAGTAGGGAAGATATAGGCGCACATTTTAAAACCAGTCCCCAAAAAATTGGATAAAAACCAGATTTTTGGCGATTATTTTAGTGGATGACGCATATTTACAAGCTGGATCAAGAAGACTAACATCTGAGTGATAGCAGTCAGGATTCACTGGCGTCAGTGTGGTTGCTAGAACATTAATGAACTCTTTATAACAAGCACTGTAAAAATACAAATGGCAGTAGACTTAACAATGGCATCTAATTTATAACACAAAATAAAGTTGAGAAAAAAAACTTCATTATACTGTATATATAATGGTAATAATAAGACACATGTGGTGGAAATACTGCAAATGAATTTTGCAAAGCAAAACAGAATAACTGCAGAGTGCACTTAATTATAAATTCTGCGGTTATCTACACCTAGCTCATCCAGAACACTATACAACTCTGGCTCTGACTGAAGGTCAGGGACAGATGAAACTGCATGTGACAAAGTATCATCTTGAGAGATAACCTCGTTAACATTTAGCCAATGGACATGTGGTGAGTGCACGGTTGAAACGAAAGGTCTAGATCTAAGATTATAGGTGCTAGTATGGGGTTGCTGTACATCAAGTGGTCTGTCAAACACAGAAGTTGGTGTCCCAATAGGAGGATCTGTCTGGGTAAGTTCATTGTCACCTTCCTCATCAGTCTCGTCAACAGTCATTTTGGCTGGCTTCATGTGGTCTAAATGTTCATTTATACACTCTCCCGTTAACAGATTCCTAAGTCTGAACTTGTTACCTTTAATAAGCTCAATTACCTTATATGGACCCAAAAATTTCTTATTTAAATTGTACATAGGACCAGATCTGTGTTGGTTAAGTACCATTACTACAGATCCATTTTTTATTTTACTAGGTTTAGCTCGTGCATTCCTTGCTAGAGTGAACTCGGCTGTAGCTTTGGACAGTTGTTCTCGTATTTTCTTGAATACTAGTTGCATTTGTCTACGCTTCACTTGAACAAAATCATCTAGGTTATATAAGGGAGTAGGAGGTACGTTAATCATTTCATTAGGGAGGATCTTATCTGTACCATAAAGAATAGCGTCAGGTGTGTCACCTGTAGAAACATTAATTGAAGAATTTATGGCACACTGAATTAAGGGTATAAAATCATCCCAATTGTTATCAAAATTCAACGTGACTCTCAAGGCATCTTAACACTTTCCTGTTAGTACGTTCTAATCAATTACTTGCTGGGTGGTAAGGCATGATACTACACTTTTTAATGTTATATAAATCACACAAGCTAGTTAAAATACTATTATTGAATTCTGGACCATTATCTGAAAGGATTTCTTTAGGCATACTATATCTACAAATTGTTTGGTCATGGAATGCACTGGCTATAGTTTCTGCTGTTTTGTTCGGGATAGGAACTAGTTCGCAAAACCGTGAAAAATTATCAACCATTACAAGCAAATGTTTGTTCCCTTTCTCTGTTTCTGCAAAATTTGTCAACAAATCCATCGATACTCGTTGCCAAGGAGCTTTAGTTGCTGGGTACACCTGAATTGGATTAGGTCCTGAAACATGTCCTTTGTGCTGTAAGCAAGTTAAACATCTGTCAACATAATGAGTAATCTCCTTAGCCATTTTTGGCCAAAAATACTTCAATCGACCTTGTTGGAGTGTATGATCCTTTCCTGGATGGGCACTTGCAGGAGCATCATGGATAATTTTTAACACGGTTGGTACCAAGACAGCTGGAACAACTAACTGACAACATTTTCTCGGGGCTGTCCCTAGCTTTACTACTCTACACAGTAAATTGTCTAACATCACTAATTCTTTCAATGGCACTGGCGGTTTATGAATCGAGCGAGCATCTTGCTTAGTCAAAAATTTAATGACAGGTGCCCATATGGGGTCTTGCCTCTGTTCCGTCTCGACTACTGTAGCATTTAATGCTGGGTAATTTAACTGAATTGCAGCTACGTGTCGAGAAAACGCATCGGCTACAACATTTTGCTTTCCTGGAATATAACCAAATGTGGGATTAAATTCTTGAATTGTGAGCAAATATCTAGCAAACTTTCCAACTGGATTCTTATTTTTGAACAAGGGAATTAACGGTTGGTGATCTGTAAGAACATGAACTGGGTAATTATAAATTGTATCCCTGAAGTGTTTAACCCTCAAACCGCGCATATTATATATAAATGATATCAGTGACAAAACCGAAACCGCGCACATCATTTATATATGATTTCGTGTATAGTGCTATAATTTAAACGCCCCGCCTGGGATAAGGGCAGCTATAGCACAGCCACGACCGATAGTTGCCCGATGCCACCTAGAAAAAAAATCCAGTCCAACATTCTTGGGTGTGAGAGCGTCAGTATTGAGCAAGCCACCAAGGCTGGCGCATGCAGCACGAGCTCACAGCACCGCTGTTCAGCTTGTGACCACAGCATCGCCTACAAATGCCAAAATATAAATGATACTGCTATTATTTAGCAGTGATAGTATTACTGAAGCCCCCCCTGACTGTGATAAAACTGACCAGGATTCTGATAACAGCTTGATTGTGGTGATATTTAGCGCTGTGCTCGATGGAGGGAGAAGTAAGGCTGTGGAGGGAGGGTTGTGGGCGTCGTCGTCTGACTGTGTGTGGCCACCATTTATTGACTGCACTCACCATACCAGCTTAGTGGTTCGCTATGGTGAACACAAATGTAGATACTTATATATAACGTGTGTATAGTCTGAGATAACAGCGAGAGGAGTAGGTTGGGAGCCGCCATTTTGGTGAGGGAGGAACGTCGTCTGCACGACTTGTCATTTTGTTTACTGATGGCTACTATGGTCTTTGGGCACCATACCAGCTTGTTTGTACAAGTATGGTGAATAAAACAGGTAGATACTTATATATAGTGTGTGTATATAGCGTAATAACACCACAACCAATATTGTTGGAGGAGAAATATTAGTGGAAATAAATTAGGAGAAATAAATAAAATAAATGGAAATATTAGGAGAAATATTAGCTGATCGGCGGCCTTGAGGGCGGCCGCCGATCAGCTGACTGTGTGAGTAGCTACGTCTTTGTGCCTTTACTCACCATACAAGCTTAGATGTACAGTTATGGTGAACAAAACGTGTAAATACGTATATATAACGTCTGTGTATAGTGAATAAATGCAAAAACATTATTGTGGGAGGTGAATGAGGGTGAGTGAGGTGGTGTTGAGTGAGGGAGTGGCAGTGAGTGGCTCGCTGGTGTTTGGCGGTCACTCCTCGTTGCTTTTTGACTCACAAGACCAACTTAGTAGTTCGTTACGGTGAACAAAACATGCAGATACTTATATATACCCTGTGTATATAGTGTAACAACAGCAAAACATTTGTTTATTGTTTTATGAACATAATAATTGAATCACTTATATGCACACCATAATTTTGAGTACAGTGATGGTTCACACATTTTATAATATAAATATACCACAATTCACTGTATGGAATAATAATAGTGCAAAAAAACTATGAAGAAAACAGTCAGACATATTGAAATAATTAGGTAATAATATATTTGTGGCAACTGCCGTCTGACAGCTCGGGCGGAGTAGACCTCGTCTGGCGAAGGCTCTGCCAACGCCCCTTTTTTGCCACACTTCCCTACCCTATTGCGGCTAAAATATGCCACCTACGATTTTTTTGTTATTTTTTCCGTGATCAGAGAACAAAAATGAACACTTCTATAAGACGAAAGAATTTTTTGGATTTATTTTTTTTTGTTGCGCCTGTGGGTGCGAATTCCATTTGGGCCCCTAGCGGTTTGAGGGTTAAGTGCCCAGACAACTGCCAAGGCTTCTCGTTCTGTTGCGCTATAATTTTTATCTTCTTTAGATAATGTACAGCTTGCATAAGCTATTGCATGATCTCTGTTACCTTCTGTTTGAAGTAATGCAGCACCTAAACCTATGTCACTAGCATCTGTAACCAACGTAAAAGGTTTAGAAAAATCTGGGTACCTAAGGACAGGTGATGAGATCAAGGCTGCTTTGAGTTTTTTGAATGACTGATCCTGGGCCTCTCCCCAAACAAAGGGTTCATCTTTTCTTTGCAACTTGTAAAGTGGAGTGGCTATAATAGAGAATCCAGCAATAAATGAACGATAAAATCCTACAAGACCTGTGAACTGTCTTACTGCTTCTGCGGTATGAGGCGTTGGAAAATCACGGGCAGCAATAATTTTTGATTCATTCAATGTAATACCTGAAGGTGTAACTGTATGACCTAGGAAATTAATCTTCTCCTTTAAAAATGAACATTTTGCAAGCTTTATTTTTAAATTAGCTTCTGCGAGCTTTGCAAGTACTTTCTCAAGGTTCTGGAAATGAGTCTGAACATCTTGCGACATGATTATGAGATCATCAAGGTAAACTAGAAGAGTACTTCCTATCAATCTACGAAATAGATTTGTTATGAGCCATGAAAAGGTTATTGGACTACTCCACAAACCAAACGGCATTCTTTTGAAATGAAAATGACCATTGGGAGTACTAAAGGCTGTCAATTGTTTACTTTCCTCATCAAGGGGATTTACCAGAATCCCTGCGACAAATCTAACATTGAGAATACTTTGTTTCGACCAATACTTTGCAACAAATCATTTAGAACTGGAAGTGGGAAATGATCAGGTATCGTTACTCTGTTAAGCTTCCGATAATCGATTACAGGTCTCCAAGTCCCATCTCGCTTTGTTACAAGAATCAATGGAGCGTTCCATGGCGAATTACTTGATTCAATTACATCACTCTGTAACATTTCCTCTGAGTCTATCGGCTTCTGCTCTCTGAGAATGGGGAAGACGGTAAGTTGGTACATAAATAGGCGTAGTTCCTTGTTCAAGGGGAATTTTATGTGTAATAAGAGGAGTGAGACCTAACTTTTCTCCTGGTAGGGCGACAACGGCTCTATTTCTGTTCAAAATTTCCAAAAGCTGAGCCACAGAGTCAGGAAAATCAGTAGGACTAAAGTGTTGCACTTGCACCTCTGGCTGAGATCCATGTTCTCCTGGTGTGAGAGTACAAACAGTATGATCCATGGAGGCATCATCCACAACTCGCACCGGTAACGAGTAATGGGCAAAATCTACAACATGGGTGCCAAACTGGAGATGGATGTCGGCATTACTAGTGTTTGCAATATATACAATGTAACAGTACCATCCTGCACTGTGTGCCAGGAGGGTTCAACAAACGTACCATTCACTTTACATGTTTCACTTTCCGCAATCACATCCGACAACTCAGGCACTCCCTGAACCTTACCTCTTATTCTGGTGAGAGAACGAGAGTACAGCACAGTGTCAGTAGCCGTGGAACCACTGACTTCAGAGATGGAAGCTGCCAGGCGAGCGAGACAACGAGAATCCGTTAGGGCGTCCCCTTCCTGAAAGTCCCGATACTCACTCTCCTTAACAACTGCACAACTACAATGCTTCAATCGAGTGCCTGTTTTCTTGGGTATGCTACCACGACAAGGATCTGACAAACCTATGCTAGCAAGGTGGATGTTAACAAAATTAACGTAGTCTGATTGAAGGTTGAACTCATGGCCCTGTCGATACATGCTACACAAGGGTATGACGTAGTCTTTGATACTTATGTTCCAACGATGGGGAAACAATGCAATATTTTCATCAATCATGGTGTACAGACCTAAGAGAGTGTCTCCAGGAAAATGAATAACGTCAACAACTAAACATGTTATAGACAATGTGACGTCATCTAACTTGAGTGGGAGGTCAATTTCACCCTGAACTTTTACTTTATTTCATGAAACACCACTTAGAAAAGGTATGGGTAACTTTCTTACCGTAGTAGGGTACTTACTTGCAATGTCTCTAAGAGCTGAGGGCTTGACAATATTAATTTTTATTCCCAAGTCAAGAAAAACTTTTAAAACTCTACCATATACAATGGCTGAGACAAGGGGACCATCACTTGAGACTGGACAAGCTACTACTTGTGACTTATGTTGTCTGGGATGTCTGCGTCTCGTCTGGGTCAAATTCACTGTGGTTCCGTCAACGTCTACAACTGGGCTAGAGTCAGTGTCCTCTGTCAAGTGTCCAAATCTATTTTGGGTAGCTACTGAATACACAGGGAGGGCACCAGGACTGGCTAGCTTGAATTGGTTAGCAGATAGCCTTGGGGGTTTCCCGACGACATAGTGAACATTCTGAACTTCAGAATTCTGTGACCGCGTATTATAATTCAAAGTTGCATTATAGTTGGGCTGGGAGTTGTAATTGCGCGAATTCTGATAATGTCTTGGATGCTGTGTGCCTCGCCAAGACTGACTGTGGAAGTTACCAGGTGGGGATGTCCTTTGCCTAGCTCTACAATCTGCAGTGTGGTGACCAACTTGTTTATGGTACTTGTTTATGGTACTTACATGGGAGCCTAGAATTAGATTGACGAGGGGACCGAGAGAATTGTCTAGGGGGTGATGATCTAGGAGCGGACCAACAATCCCTTGCGAGGTGGTTACTCTTACCACAATGCCAACATGAGGGAGTGGATGGTTGTGGACTGTGGCGTCTCGGCAACTTATGAGGAGGCGAATTTGAATGGGGGCTACAACCATGGGTACGGTTTTGCGACCAAGAGTTTTGAGAGTTTGTGGGAGGATGTCGAGAGCTTGTTACTACATTCACAGTATCAGAGGATGGCAACAGTTGAGCACTTAGGGGAGCTAGTTTATCGGCGACACTGTTGATAGCCTCAAACACTTCACCAATTTCATGTTTAACTCAAAAATTTTTTTTGCTCAATGATCGGTTTAGTATGCTCTGGGGCAAAATGCATTAAAGTTCCAAATGCTATCATTTTGGCCATAGCCTCAGGGGATAGATTATTGTCTTTATCTACCCAAGACGAACTAATCATAGCAGACACTAAGGCATACAGATACTGATCAAGACGGCTAGTAAACGCATTAAACGATTCACCAGGCTGCATGGTGGCATTGGTAATTTTCTTGATTAACCTATACGGGTCGAGGTCTCCTTTGTTAACAAAGCGCCAGCAAAAGAAATCCTTAAATTCAGACCAAGACTGGAGGCTAACAATGGCTTTCTCATCAACAACAAAACGTGCATCACCTTTGGTTGTGTCCACAGCTGATCGTGCAATTGCCAAGTATTCGGCATCAGTAGGCTCAGAAAAACGTGCAACTGTTTTCGCTTCAACCTTACTGAACCATGAGTCTAATAAGCGGGATTCACCAGCAAAAAGTGGGATAACCATTTCCTGAGCTGATCTCTGGACATTGGGATGAGCAACTGTTCCAGTTGAGTCTGAAGTGGTTTCAACAGTGGTAGGCATTGTCACTACCGAGGAAGTGGCAGTTGATCGCAAATTATAATTAAGTACACTAGGCATAAGGAATAGAGTACACAAAAAAAATTAAACACTCAAAAAATATATAAAACTTGGCTAAGGTAAGGAAATGGCAGAATTAAAATTATTAAATTGTACTAGGCAACAAATAATTAAGAACAAGCAAAATTGTGAATTAGCAATCTGGTATGAATATGGCTGGAATTAGAAGCATGTAGATTAATTAAACCAGGCTAAGCAGCAATTTAGAATAAAAACTGGAAAGTGCAATTTCATTAAAATGATTCGACACAAGTGGCAATGCAAGAAAAATGGGTGTAGCACAGAAACTGGACACAGGAATGAATATAGCTTGCCATGGTAACATTATAATGTTAAATGTTGAAGGAATAAATTTCAAATTAAGGCCTGGAGGAATTAAAACAAAAGTTCTATTGTGCAAATCCTTAACTGCTACTAAAACAATAATTCCTTACTTCACTGGAATTTGAATTTACCAATAACACTCTAGTAGCGTAGCACAATTAATATTCAATGAAATTACTGTGAGAAGCAGGAATGTTGAAAATGACTCGGAGAAACTGTGTGAGTGGAGTATGTAACCAGCTCCAATATTTAAAAAGTCACTGAAAGGTTAATTCATAAGATATTGTGGATATATTTACGTTAACCCTCTTTAAAACATAGCAGACGAAGTCTTAGCTCTTAGTTACTTAACTCAGGGCTGCAGGATTTGTAATCTAACAGTGGCCAACACGAAAAACGGCGACAAGGCGTGTGAAGAGGCACATGTGAGGGTTTGTTTACATCTGGTGCGACAGACAGCGCTCCGGGCGGCAGTGGCGCAAAGCTCGGGGGCCCCCCACACTAGGAATGTGTGTGATGTTGAGGGCGTGACAATAATTATATCATCAAATGGCGAGTGAAGGCCAGTTGCTATGGAGGCGTGAAAACAGAAGTTCACTGTAGAATGGTGTAGCAGAGGGCTGTAGCGATGGTGAGAGGAGGCAATGTGGCGCTGCGTCGTCGTCGTGAGCTGGCGACGCTAGTCAGACAGTTGTAGTCTACCTATTTGTTTTGCAATAAATTGCACAACACAGCTGCAGAGCAGTTGAAGCTGTAGAAGATGATTGCAATAGCTGGAACGGTACAGGCAACACACAAGGCTTGTTGATGTGGGATTGGGTGGCGGTGGTGGTGGGTGGTGCAGGTTCCCAGGTGGCGCAAGATTCAAAATGGCTGGCGCGGAAATCTTCCTTTCCCCACAAGGATGAAATGGCGTTCTCACAGGAAAATATTGACCCTTACTTCTGAGATGTTGACCTGGAGTAGGGGTTGATGGTAGGACCCCGGACTGGCACAATACCACTAAATGTCGATGCGTGGGTGGCGGGTGGCAGGAGGCAGGAGGCGCTGGACACAAGTGATGTGATGTGGGCACTTGAGATTTCGTAGCTCAGAAAATTAATTCTGAATCCCACTGCTGCCACCAGTATTCCTTGCTTTCTTGGTTGTAGTTATACACAGTAGACACTTCAGTAGTTTTATTGAGTGAGGCAACAAGGTGTATAACTGGCCAGCCGAGGTCCAACGTGCTCTGGGTCTGTGAGAATACTGAGGCCTGCTGGAAGCATGGCTGGTGCAGCTCTGTCTGGCATGACGTCAGAGGCCTACTCACCTGTGATTGGTTATGTTTCAACCGTCATACAATTTGAGTATTAACACCATTAAGGTGAGAAAACTGAAACGAGTATACACATTTTACTGATTTTGTGTGCTCACGGGCAACTATTCCAACTTTAGGCTTTGCTGTGGGGAGTCTCGCCAGGCTTTTGGACAATGTATGCATATACATCTGCAGGGAATTTAATTGCGAACACAATGATACCAAAATGAACGACGTAGCACGAGAATTAAGGCGAGAAAACTTAAACGAGTATACACATTTAGGTATCGCCGCATGCTCGCCCGCACTATTAGCCCATGATTTCAAAGTCTGCGGTGCGTGCGCGATAGTGTTAAGTAGTTCTGTTGTATGTTGAGTACTACAATACAGTTTATAAAAACTATTTTACACTAAAAGTTCTGTACTGCAACCTTAACCACCGTGCTGCGCCAAGTTTATTGTGAAATTCCCCAGGTGCGCATGAAATAAAGTGTTCCCAAAAAATTCTTTTTTCTTTGTAAAATTATAAATTCCCTTCCCTGATCATGTCTATGTAAAAATAAATACCAAATTTTGCTTACTTTGGCTGTAGGAACTTGGACAAGGTGTGCTGTGACGTCATCAGGGCCTGGTCGCCCGTGCATGAATCGCCCAGACACGGTCATACAGGCCATTCAAGCACCGGGTGTTGCCACAAATATATTTTCAATTATTTGTTTTATGTATTTCCAATGCGGTTTTATTTTTTATTTTTTTATCTTATATGATGCATATTTGTGTCCTTTACAATATGTATACAGTAGAACGTTCATAATGTTCCATGGAACTGTGATACATGTGTCAGTAATGTGTCCACAATAAATGTTTATTGTCACAATATTACGTGGTAAAAATTCACTAAAATGACAATATGTACAGTTTCACATACTATTTACACAGTTGTTATGATCTCAGCCTGCTGGAGAAACGAGTCTACTCCCCTTGAGAGTTATTCAGCAAGCCTGACCTAACTGGATGGTTCAGGAATTATAGAGGCGATAACACAGATGTAAGATGGTGTGTTGGATTTAAATAATAATTTGAGATTATGGGCAATGAACAAGAGAACAGATAAATGACAGGTTAGAAGATGTGGACAAGTTGCTAGAGGTGTGAGGCTCGCTTTGGGAGAGCCTTGACCTCACTTGAGGCCAGACTTCGCAGGGGGAAAGCCGCGCTTCGTCGAGCTCCCGCCAGAAGGGACCCCTAGCGATATTATCTCCAAGAGAAGAGAAGGTGTAGACGTTCCAGCTGTTGAATCGAGCTGAAGACGTTGCGGTCTCAAGTCCTGGACGGCGAGGAGAGAGTATTAAGCCGCCCAGTGACAGTTTTGTGGGCTGTGACAAGCGCCCTGGTCAGACGTTGTCAGAGGGAGAAGCGCCCTCGACCAGATAATCTGTGGTAAGCCCGATTTAAACCAGTTCATAGTGATTAGTTGTAATTGGTCGTGTGCCCAGCGACAGTAGCAATGTTTATTTACAAGTTAAACATGTTTTGGTATGGCAGAAAGCCTGAAATAAGAGAGTAGAGTGGGAGGAGCGCGGAGCGACATCCGTCTCCTCTGAGCGTTGGCAGGCAACTGAAGGAGCCCGCTCCTGACGGCTGAGGCCCCTCCCAGAGTGAGTGAGGCCCGCCAGGCGAGGTGGCGCATGGACCCACCCCGACGGGGGAGTCCACTCTCACTATCTGTAGAAGACAGATAGAGGTTAGAGACAAAGATATTGTGTGATTAATTTTGTTTATGAGTTAAAGGGGAAACATTTTATTGGAGTGCAAATGGGTTGCAGGTTTGTCTTTGGGGAAGAAGTTGCTGAGGACTTCGAAGCCAGCACAGAGGGAGTGGTTGATGAGACTCCAAGGCAGGGAAGGAGAGGACCTCGAGCTGTGAGGAGAAGCAGTGAGGAGGAGTGTCACGTGCTTCTGCAGAGGTGGTGAAGTGCCACAGTTATTCGAGGAAACTTTATGGTGCAGCAGCCAGGAGAGCTGTGGATGACCCAAGTGGGAGTAGAGAAGCACCATAATTGTTCAAGGAATCTTCATGGTAGCAGCCTGGAGGAGCTGCAGAGGATCCTGGTGTTTGAGCCCTGAGGAACCTGAAGTTGTCAGGGTAGTGAAATAGTTCTAAATGATCACTTGTATGGAGGTGAGAGTATTTGTCATTAGCGTGAACGACGCAGTGAGAGGTGAGTGATCGTTTGCCATTTATGTGCCAAGAAGTGTATATTGAAGTTTAGAGCTACAGACGTAGGCAGGAGTACCTACAGATATATATGTATTCTAAGACTGATAGAATGGTCGATTAATTCGTTGTGTGGCACGGATCATTTATACTGATATATATATATATATATATATATGTATGTTATTGCATTCAAATGCTGATTTGCCTTATATGTGTTTATAGGTATATATATATGTATACATTCTCTTGATGGTAGTGTAACATTATATTGTAAGACTTAATCTACTTGAGGAGGTTGATAATATTAGGTAATACCAAGAGATAGGATACCACTTGACAAGCTGATGATAAGAGTTCTGATGGTGTTGGGGGTGCAACCTGATTATAATAGTACAGAGTATAGGATTCATCATTATTATTATATGTATGCGTGTATTGTATATGTACTTCGCCCAGTAAATGTATCCAAATTTGCTGGTGTTTGCACTTGTCCCAGTGAGGCTTCCCAGGAAATAGTAAAGAAGGAGAGAGAGAGCAAGAAACAGGAACCACTGCTGTGGACAGGGTAAGACAGAAGTCTAGTAAGACAAAGGGGACTGAGGAGGTCATATTCCATAAGGAGAGAGTGGGGAGTCACAGCGGCTCGAGTGGGTGTGTGCACGTGACAACAAGGCTGCGTGTTGGAGCCGCATCCCCTAAACGTGTGACGTTGAGCCCCACTCCAAGAGCCAGAAGTGCCTAGTGTGATCTCCTAGTGAAATATGAGCATTTGTCGAGTTGTGGGCTGGGTGGTCCGTCAGCGGTAACACCACCAAATCCACCACCGCAACACAGTATACTGTATTACACACTCAGTACTTTGGAGGTGCGTAATAATCAACAAAGTAGTCCATGGTACACAGCACGACTTTGCTCTCGTTGCACCAGCTACAGATAGATTTTCGCTTCCTGTTTCATCATTCTGTGTGCTTGCAAATAACGCACTCGCGTGCACCCTTGGCTTTAGTACTTGTAGGTGGTATGTAGCCAAGCTTGTAAAGCATAAGGTAGTATTGAAACGATTATAGGAAAGCTCAAATTGTAAGGTAGTCTTGAAAAGATCGCTTTGTAAGGTCCCACACAGGAAGAGATTCAGCTAGCCTCAGAGTGTCTGTCAGTCAGGAAGAGATTCAGGTTTCTTGAAAATATCTATGGAAAACACCACCATGGAAGCCGCTAACACTGTTCATCTATGCTACTTGTATCAGATGCATCATCACTGAACGCAGAAAACGATTCATTTATGTATCATCTATATAAATTGGAGATGGCAAGGGTGGGGCTCAGAGCTACAACTGGATACGCTCGCTGTATCATGCTCATAGGTGCTGTATCACTTGCATCCGACCGTTGTGTTAAGTCCTTATTGCACATAGCTTCACCAATATTATGACCCTTATGTTCTTCAAATAATAAGGTCTGAATTTCACCGACTGAGCGCAATCTTTCAACACCGTGTCGGACAGGTGTTTGGGAGCCAGAGGCACGCGTGCCACAAATGGTTGCTCACGCAGTACTAACCCAACCAGCAGCCCTAGTCTTTCATATTCGTTACAGCAAAAGGTTCGTTGAGTGTTTGTCGGGTAGGCTGCTCCATTATGACAATCTTTGTTTCAAATGTGTTCCATTTGTTTTGTATTTGTCACTTACGTCTCAATAATGGAGCAGCCTACCGGCAAACACTGAACGAACCTTTATGGCATTTGTCAATTTTTCAAATTGTTTCAACAGTTCTTTTATTTTTTTTTTATTTTTTATTTAAGAAACATGGAGCAGCCTACCAGCCGACCACCAAACGAACCTTTTGCTATAAGACAAATGAAAAATAATTATTGAACACATATGGAGAAAGGAAAATGTCATAATGGTTTGTTCAGTGTATGTAAGGTAGGCTGCTCCATTATTGAGACGTAAATGACAAATACAAAACAAATGGAACACATTTGAAACAAAGAAAGATTGTTATAATGGAGCAGCCTACCTGCCGAACACCGAACGAACCTTTTTGACATTTGTTGTACTGTATATCAGAAATTTCATTTCTTTTTTTCTACAAAAACGTCAATGCTTTGCAACATCTCAGCTTGAAACAAGAACAACATAATTTATGTGCATCGTCGGAGGCGTCAGAGAATGTGCAAGAAGCAGCGCGACCCCATCATGTGTTGACGTTAATCAAACGAGTGTTCGCCATGCAGGACGATTTGACGCCGATCGGGCCGTTCGTTACCCAAAATCTTCGCCTTTTGTGGTGATTGTTATGCGAGGTGCTACTGTATATTCAAACCGCATACCCCTAAGAAAAAAGAGGAAAAGATGCAGATTGGAACGGGAACGTCGTTCCCTCTATAGGCGAAGAAAACGAATCCCGGAACAACTTAAGAATCGCACCCTATCTCAAGAATGGTGAAGGTTAGGTAGAGAAATAGAAACAATTGAACTTGAGCTACAAGAATCTTACAAAACCCAGGAGAGGCAAAGAGAGCAAAAGGCCATCAGTGAAATAGAGAGAAATCCGAAATATTTTTTCTCCAATGCAAAATCAAGATAAAAAACCAAAGGGAGATGGAACTTTCACTGATGACAACAAAGAAATGAGCGAGTTACTGAGGAAGCAGTACGACTCAGTTTTCAGCGAGCCACTAAATACACTAAAGATTGATAACCCAAATGAATTTTTCATGGATATGATACCAACATCAAATCATATATCAGACATCACCCTATCCCCACTGGATTTTGAAGAAGCTATAAACAGTATGCCTATGCACTCTGCACCAGGCCCGGAATCTTGGAACTCCATATTCATCAAAAACTGTAAAAAAACACTATTGCAGGCCCTCCACATTCTTTGGAGACAAAGCCTAGATACTGGCATTATCCCTGACATACTAAAAACAGCAGAGATAGCACCACACCATAAAGGAGGAAATAAGGCAGAGACAAAAAATTACAGACCGATAGCACTAACATCGCACATCATAAAAATTTTTGATTGTGTGCTAAGAAGTAAGATCACAAAATACAGTACTGTACATGGAAACACAGCATCTCCATAACCCCAGACAACATGGTTTCAGAACATGGCACTCTTGCCTGTCACAGTTGCTGGACCATTATGACATGGCATTAGATGCCATGGAAGACAAACAAAATGCTGATGAAATTTACACAGATTTTGCAAAAGCCCTTGACAAATGTGACCATGGTGTTATTGCACATAAAATGCGTTCAAAAGGAATTACCGGAAAAATTGGCAGATGGATCTACAATTTCCTGACTAACAGAACCCAATGTGTAATAGTCAACAAAATAAAATCCAGCCCATCGACTGTGAAGAGCTCAGTCCCCCAAGGTACTGTGCTTGCTCCAGTACTTTTTCTCATCCTCATATTGGACATAGACAAGGACACAACCTATAGCACTGTATCATCCCTTGCACATGACACTAGGATCTTCATGAGAGTAGGCAACATAGAGGACACGGCAAACCTCCAATCAATGTAGATCAGATCTTTCTATGGGCTTCAGAAAATAATATGGTATTTATCGAAGATAAGTGGTAGCTAATACGCTACGGAAAAAAATTTAAATATATAAACGGAAACCACATACAAAACTCAGGCAAATCATAACATAGAACGAAAAGGCAATGTAAAGGATCTGGGTGTACTCATGTCGGAAGACCTTAACTTTAAAGAACACAGTAAAGCAGCCATCACAACTGCAAGAAAAATGACAGGTTGGATAACAAGAACTTTTCACACTAGAGATGCTATACCGATGATGATACTTTTCAAAACGCTAATGCTCTCTAGAGTGGAGTACTGCTGCACAATGACAGTCCCTTTCAAAGCTGGAGGAATTGCTGACCTGGCGCGCGTGCAGAGATCCTTTACTGCTAGAATCCACTCGGTAAAACATCTAAACTATTGGGACCGACTAAGAGCCTAAATCTGTACTCCCTTGAGCGCAGGCGGAGAGATACTAATAATTTACACATGGAAAATATTAGAGGGGCTGGTCCCAAACCTGCACACAGAAATAATCACATGAGACCAGAAGACATGGCATGTGCAGAATACCCCCGTTGAAAAACAGAGGTCAACTGTACTCTGAGAGAGAACTCTATCAACATCAGGCCCGAGACTGTTCAACATCCCGCTGACACCATACGGGGCTAACTGGCAAACCCTAACAGTGTTCAAGAGAGACTGCCTAGCACCTCCAAAGGTACCTGATCACCAGGCTTGACTCATACGTCACCTGCGAGTAGCCGCATCCAACAGCCTGGTTTGATCATCCCTCAACCAGTAGCCTTTCGACGACTGGGCTGCGGAGAACGCTAACAGCCCCAAAGCCCTCAAGGTAACTCGAGGAAGTAGGAAACTGGAGCACCTACCTGCTTTACACCGAATGAACCTTTTGCCATAACAATGTAATTACCTAAGTGTAGTTACAGGATGAGAGCTACGCTCGTGGTGTCCCGTCTTCCCAGCACTCTTGTCATATAACGCTTTGAAACTACTGACGGTCTTGGCCTCCACCACCTTCTCCCCTAACTTGTTCCAACCGTCTACCACTCTGTTTGCGAAAGTGAATTTTCTTATATTTCTTCGGCATCTGTGTTTAGCTAGTTTATATCTATGACCTCTTGTTCTTAAAGTTCCAGGTCTCAGGAATCTTCCCTATCGATTTTCAATCATCCTGTTACTATTTTGTATGTAGTGATCATATCACCTCTTTTTCTTCTGTCTTCTAGTTTTGGCATATTTAATGCCTCTAACCTCTCCTCGTAGCTCTTGCCCTTCAGTTCTGGGAGCCACTTAGTAGCATGTCTTTGCACCTTTTCCAGTTTGTTGATGTGCTTCTTAAGATATGGGCACCACACAACCGCTGCATATTCTAGCTTTGGCCTAACAAAAGTCGTGAACAATTTCTTTAGTATATCGCCATCCATGTATTTAAAAGCAATTCTGAAGTTAGAAAGCGTGGCATAGGCTCCCGCACAATATTCTTTATGTGGTCCTCAGGTGATAGTTTTCTATCTAGAACCACCCCTAGATCTCTTTCTTTATCAGAATTCTTTAAAGATTTCTCACATAATAATAGGTTGTGTGGGGTCTATGTTCTCCTATTCCACATTCCATAACATGGCATTTATTAACATTAAATTCCATTTGCCAAGTGGCGCTCCATTACTTATTTTGTCCAGGTCATCTTGAAGGGCATGACAATCATCTAAGTTTCTTATCCTTCCTATTATCTTAGCATCATCAGCAAACATGTTCATATAATTCTGTATACCAACTGGTAGATCATTTATGTAGACAATAAACATCACTGGTGCAAGAACTGAACCCTGTGGTACTCCACTTGTGACATTTCTCCAGTCCGATACATTGCCTCTGATCACTGCCCTCATTTTTCTATCAGTCAGAAAATTTTTCATCCATGTTAGAAGCTTACCTGTCACCCCTCCAATATTTTCCAGTTTCCAGAACAACCTCTTATGTGGAACTCTGTCGAAAGCCTTTTTAGGTCCAGATAGATGCAGTCAACCCAACCATCTCTTTCCTGTAATATCTCTGTTGCTCGATCATAGAAACTGAGTAAATTCGATACACAGGATCTTCCAGATCGAAAACCATACTGTCTGTCTGATATTATATCATTTCTCTCCAGGTGTTCTACCCATTTAGTTTTAATTATTTTTTCCAATATTTTGACTATTACACTTGTCAATGATACCGGTCTATAATTAAGGGGGTCTTCCCTGCTTCCACTTTTGTAGATTGGAACTATGTTAGCCTTTTTCCACACATCAGCTACAACTCCTGTAAACAGGGATGCCTGAAAATCAGTTGAAGAGGAATGCTGAGCTCAGGTGCACATTCTCTCAGAACCCATGGTGAAACTCCATCTGGACCACTGCTTTGTTCTTATTTAGCTCCTTGAGCATTTTTTCCACTTCGTCTCTAGACACCTCTATGTGCTCTATGTTGTTCTCTGGAATTCTTATTGTATCTGGTTCCCTGAAGATTTCATTTTGTACAAACACACTTTGGAACTTTTCGTTTAATGTTTCACACATTTCCTTTTCATTTTCCGTGAATCTATTTCCTTTTCAACCTCTGAATATTATCCTTTACCTGCAATTTGTTGTTTATGAATTTATAGAATAGACCTGGTTCTGTTTTACATTTGTCTGCAATCCCTTTTTCAAAATTCTTTCTGCCTCTCTCCTCACTGCCGTGTAGTTGTTTCTCGCATCTTTGTATCGCTGGTATGTTGGGGGTTTGGCCTCTTCCTGTATTGATTCCATTTTTGTGTCTTTTGGTCTCTGGCCCTCTCGCACTTTCTGTTGAACCAATCCTTTTCCTAGTTCTGCTTCTCTGTTTTGGTATAAATTTTTTTGTGCCTTTATCATATATTTCACAAAACTTGACATACATCTCATTCACTTCCTTGCCTAGCAACAAGTCTGTCCAATTATACTCACTAAAAAATTTTCTAAGGTTGCCATAATGTCCTCTCCTAAAGTCAGGTTTTTCAATTGCATCGACCTCATATTTTCTTCCAGATTATAACGCATTGCATACTTTATTCCAAAAAGACATGGTCACTTTTACCCAAGGGAGGAAGGTACTGAATGTCAAATATTTCTTCCTCCTTCCTGGTAAATATCAAATCTAGCATGGAGGGAACGTCCCCTTCCCTCATCCTCGTAGCTTGTTTAACATGTTGATACAAGAATGTTTCCAGGATGAGGTCTACAAATTTACAGGTCCAGAAATCTTCTGTTTTAGCTTCATATGCTTCCCAGTCTATGGATTTCAAGTTGAAGTCGCCGACTATCAACAGTCGTGAACTATCGTTATCCGCTCTTGCTATGATCTCTCTCATTATTGTTATAAGACCTTCTCGTTTACTATCTAGCTCCTCCTTTGACCATGTGCTGCTTAGCGGTGGACTATATGCATTTATGATCATTAGTTTATCATCCTCATGGCAGATCTCTAGTGCTATTATGTCAACTTCTTGTGGATTGGCAGTCATTATTTCGTTCACCTTTAGGTGTTCTTTCACCAGCACAGCAACGCCACCGCCTTTCCTATTTTTCTGTCCCGTCTCCAAATTGAGTAGCCCCTTGGAATATGACCTCATTTAAAATAACATCTTCAAGTTTTGTCTCCGTGAGTGCAACAATGTCTGGTGTCTGCAGCTGTATTATATCACTTAACTCCAGTATCTTTGATCTTACTCCATCTATGTTGTGTATGCAATCTTCAGGAACTTGTTCCCCCTCTTCTTATTTTTCACTCCCCTTTCTCTAATGATTTTGTTGGTTTGCCTTTATGTACCACTTTACTGGTCTGCCTACCCCTATCACTTTGTAGAAAAAAGAATTGATTTCTTCTTCATTCCTGCTCTCATTTAAACGTTTTGCCTCGGCGAGGTTCAGTTTCAGCTTCTCTCTATCTTCTTTTGAAAGATCTCGTCTTAACGACCACACTTTCCCATCCTCATCATTTTGTAATTTTCTAGCATTCCTTAGTACTTCTCCATCTGTTTGGCACCATTTAGGGTGATCCTCAAAGGTCGATCTTTCCCTTTTACATATCTGCCTATTCTCCTGTAGTCGCACACATTCTCTATGGTTGTAAGACCTTCCACGAGGCCAACATTTTATCTACTACTTTTGCTTCTTCTACAGCTCTTTCTGACCTAGATGTTCTCTTTTCTTTGCAGCCAAAAATGATCAGGGACTTACTTCGATCAACTGTGTTTTGCACCAACTTCGGGTTAGATGCCAATTCTTTCCTCACTTCTAGCCTAATGTTTGTTTTATCTTGTTGCTGCAGTGTTTGACTTCCTTTACTGCTTCTTTTTTTTTTCCTTCTCCTTGGCCACTTGTGCATAAGTGAGTTGCATATCTTTCTTGCACTGTTCTATTCCTGTGTACTTCCTCCATCTGTGCTGACAAAAGCTGTTTCTCCTGTGAAATTCCTTACCTACCTATTGTAGTCTTTATGTTTAAATTACTTTAACTTCTTCAAAGCTATTTTTAAAGTCTATTTTCTTCTTCCATGGCTTTGCAATTTGTTTCCAATTGATCTTATCCTTGCACAGGTCTTTCACTACACCCTCAAGACATACAACTTTGCTATTTAAATGGTCATTACTTTCTTTCATTTACTAATTATTTCTACATGAGAGGTCACTATAGTATCTAATTTTACCAACTTGTTGTGTAGACTGGTTATCTCAATGCTTTCTTCACTGAATCCAGCAAAATCAAGCTCTGTTGTTTGTATTTCCTCTTGCCGCCGGCGGCATCTTGAATGTTGTTCTCTGCACTGTAAACACTAGGGCAACTTTTTCTCATCCAATTTTTCACTTCCCTTGGCACATTCCTGTTATCTCACCTATTTTCAAAGCACTATACCTTTATGTTCTCTGGA
>WNGS01166194.1:0-15771 GCA_020271785.1 Procambarus virginalis | reverse complement strand
GTGCTTACTTAGTTCCCATTTACCATGGTGGGATTTGAATTATGTTTGAAAGCACTTGAAGTGAAGAATTGAAGAATAATTCCACAATTTATGAATTTCTAATAATTGTAAGTGTTATTTTTAAACCAGGAATGGATCTGTTTATATCACCCAGCACTAAATTTAATTTACCAATATATCAAAAGGCTCAATTTAGTTATATTACACCCTTAATTATCTTTTTATTTATTTATATATGTAGAAGATCATTTGGAAAAATTCGGAGAAGGGAGGGGGGAATGGTGGGGAGGATGAGGAGAATAAAACGGAGGCCTGGTCAAGGAGCGGGCCGCGGGGACGTTAAGCCCCGAAATCATCTCAAGATAACCCTCAAGATATAACAGGAGTGGGGGATGGTGGGGAGGATGAGGGGATCGGAGAGGGGGTAATGGTGGGGAGGAGGAGGGGATGGGGGAGTGGGAATGGTGTGGGTGGACGAGGGGATGGGGGAGTGGGGGATGGAGGGGAGGAAAAGGGGACGGAGGAAGGGGGAATGGTGTAGGAGACGAGGGGGACAGGGGAGTGGGGAATGGTTGGAAAGACGAGGAGATGGGGGGAAGGGGGGAATTGTGGGGAGGATGAAGGACAGGGGAGGGTTGCTGTGGCTCAGCAATGTGCATGCATTGCTGAGCCACAGCATCGAGTGGCTGGATACAGCTGGTATATAAATAAAATGTAAATGCTCATTTGTTCAAATCGCTAATCTCCGAAAGTTCTTCACTGAATTGCTTTGAAATTTTGACAGAATATTCCATTAACATACGAGCATGTTTTTATATATCTACTATATAGATGTCACATCTGTGACGGGTAAATTTTTTTTGTTAAACTGTGTTTTTCATGTGAGTTTTCATTTGAGCGACAACTCCGAAACCTCTTTACCGGTTGCTTTGAAATTTTGACACAACGTTGCATTCAAATATGCTCGTGGTTTTATATACCTACTATATACATGCCACACCTGTGGAAGGTAAAATCAATTTTTTGTTTGAAAAACAGCAACATCTGTTGCAGGTAAAAGCAACACACTCTAATCTCCAAAAGTTCTTCATCAATTGCTTTCAAATTTTGACACAGTGTTCCATTCGAATATGTGCGTGTTTTTATATACCTACTATATAGATGCCACACCTGTGACAGGGAAAAATATGGATTTTTGGAAAACAGTGCCATCTATTGACTGTAAAAGCAACAGATGCTATACTAAATAAGTTACAATTCAATATCAATGTTTCTGATTGCATTGAAATGGAATTTTCATAGATTTTGATTTATTTTCATTTTGATTTAATTATTTTGAGAGACATTGCCTTGGAATTGAGCTGTATTGTTTACATTACCTTTCATTTCATGAGTATAGTTTATTTTTATTTTTTCATTCTTATAATTTTTTTTAACTGTTCTTCTTATTTTTCAGTGATCCTCAGATCATTTGATGTTCTCATTTTTCTGATTGGAAACATCAGATATTTGGCAACACATCGGATGGGGAAGTGGAGGAATGGTGGGGAGGATGAGGGGACAGGAGTGGGAGAGGGTGGAGAGGACGAGGGGATGGGGGATGGGGAGGGGGTAATGGAGGGAGGACGGGGAGTACAGGATAATGGGAGGACGGGGGGGACAGGGGAGTACAGGATAATGGGGAGGACGGGGGGACAGGGGAGTACAGGATAATGGGGAGGACGGGGGGACAGGGAGTACAGGATAATGGGGAGGACGGGGGGGACAGGGGAGTACAGGATAATGGGGAGGACGGGGGGACAGGGGAGTACAGGATATGGGGAGGACGGGGGACAGGGGAGTACAGGATAATGTGGTAACACATTAAATATTTTCAAGAACATTCTTTACAATGAATTGAAACATACATTGCTTGTAAATATAATAAAAAATAGTGCCACAAATAAGGTAATATTGTTTACTTGGAAGTGTACAACAATATTGTCAAGTGAGTGAGTGTCAAAGTAACCACAAATATATGATTTAAATAATACAATAATTTTCCTAATGTGACTTTACATAAATATGAACCATTTGAAGCACCAAATTGTTCTTTATTCAAGTTATATTCTGTAAAGTATCTAGAACATAACAGTGTTACAGAGCCCCTCTCCTATTTCTCCCCAGAGCCAGCGTTAAGTCATATCCACATACCTTGCAGGGTTTCCCTGAGATGCAGGGAGTCATTTGATATATGAGGCTACTGAATACATCACGTATTTATGGAGAAACTGTCATTTATATGTTTTGCAGGTAAGTGGAGTTACGCCACTTGTACATTCAAAATTGGTTCCATGGGTTGTCATAGCCAGGGGGGGGGGGGAGAGTTGGGGATAAGCTTCCACAGCTTGTAAAGTGCCCCAGATGGCGTGTGACTCGAATAGCCTCTGACAACCAAGTCCAGCTCCTGGCCTGCACGTGTGGCTTACCTCTAGGCCTGGCGGAACTGCTTCTACCAACAGGAGAAGGGGCGAAGACGGGCCTCTGGTGCCTTAAAACCAGTTGCTTTGGGCAGATGGGATTCGTCAGCCTGGGAATGCAGCTCATCTAGGGGAAGGAAAACCCTGAATTCAAACTTCTGCTGTCTTGTGGCTAAACCCATTCATGGGAAAGGCTTCGGGAGTCAACCCCGAGGAAATATCCGGAGTCTGAGTCCCTAAGGCGGTTTGCAGCTGTTTACAGCTACATTCTGGCAACTCCTACGACGACACTGGTGACAAGCGTATCGGTGCCTGCCCTTCCCTTGCATCACATCAGTGGCGTGGACTGGTGGATCTGCTGCATGGGCAACAGCCGGTTCTCCATAATTACTGCCTAGGCCTGTGCCCTGGAGAGGACACTCCATCATCGCCTTAGCGATGGCTCAACACGGGAAGCAAAACTTATCGGTGATAAGCCTACCACTCAATTGGCGTAGAGTGAGGCGCCATGGGTTCCTTCCGTCGGTGGGAGAAATCATCCGATTTCATAGGAGAGCTACTGCCCGGCTCAAGCTGGGCAGCCCCCAGCCAATAAGGTGCTGTCACGCCACGGTTCACCTGCTCCACTGGATGCATGGGGCTTAGGCCACAATCCAACAAGCGGATCGTCAACCAGCACCAGGTAAAAGAAAACAAACACAGCTCTCAAACTGGCACGTGGAATGTAAGGACTATGACAACGGGTCTCTCAGAAGATCCCACAAGACAGCTGTGATCAACATTGAACTACGCAGGCTCCAGATGGACATAGTCGCCCTACAGGGGACACGTCTGCTCGTGACCGGCAGTATACGGGAGAAGGACTTTACCTTCTTTTGGCAGGGCAAACCACCAGATGAGGTAAGGGAGCATGGCGTTGGCTTCGCCATCAGGAACAAGTTGTTAGATTCCATAGTACCGACCACGGAGGGGTCTGCAAGGATCATCAAACTTCAGCTTCATTCAGCAGCAGGAATGGTCAGCCTTATCTACGCCTATGCACTAAGACTACCGAGGTCATCATAGAACTCGTCCATTGCTTCGTCCTTCCTAACTCTCAGAGACATACCTCATCAAAAGCCAGTCTTCCTCCTGGGAAATTTTAATGCAAGAGTTGGATTTGATCACAGCTCTTGGCCTTCTTGCCTGGGCCAGTTTGGATTTGGGAAGATGAATGAGAGTGGGCAGCGCCTCCTGGAGTTCTGCTGTCGTCACGATCTCCGCATCACCAATTCCCTCTTCGACACCAAGCCCCAGCATAAGGTTTCCTGGAGAAACCCCAGGTTTAAGCATTGGCACCAACTCAACCCGGTGCATACAGGGCACAGGAATCTGAGAGGCGTCAAACTGACTCGCAGCTTCCAGAGCGTAGATTGTGACACAGACAATCCTCTTGTCGTTTGCAGAGTAAAGTTCCAGCCCCGGAAAATACACAGAGCAAAGAAGGAGGGAAGACCACACATTAACGTAAACAAGACCCGAGACCTTCACAAAGTGGAGGAACTCACTGCTGTGCTGGTAATGCCCTTCCTGTACCACACTGCGATAACACAAGTAAAAGGTGGTTACATCTCAGGGGCACTATTTTCAACACTACCTTGTCCATTTCCGGTAAGAGGCAAAACAAGTCAGCAGATTGGTTCGAAGCCAGTGGAGAGGAACTCTTAGAGGAAAAGAGACGAGTTCTCTCATCCTACAAGAACCTGCCTTCGGAAAGGAACATACAGGCGCTCCATACTGCCTGCAGCAGAGTTCAACAAACTGCGAGGCCCTGTGCTAACGATTACTGGTTTCGACTCTGTGTCAGCATCTAGATTACGGCCACTGTCGGCAACATAAAAGGCATGTACGAAGGGATCAAACATGCAACAGGCCCTACACAAAACAGGACGGCTCCTCTAAAGTCAGCCACTGGAGAGATCATTAAAGACAGTGATCAACAGATGAATCGCAGAACTCTACTCCAGGGAGAACTTGGTCAGCGTAGAGGTCCTGGATACAATCGAGTTCCTGCCCATCATGGAAGAAGTTGAGCTTGAACCGACTGTGGAAGAAGTTCTGAAAGCATAGGATTCACTTTTTACAGGAGAAGACGAGATTCCGCCTGAAGTTCTCAAGTGCGCTCGTGGAACACCTAAAACTGAGTTTTATGAACTTCTGTGCCAGTGCTAGAGGGAGGGCTCGGTGCCACAACACATGAAAGATGCAAACATCATTACTCTCTACAAAATAAAGATGACAGAAGCGATGTCAACAACTATCGCGGCATCTCTCTCCTCAGCGTCGTCGGCAAACTCTTCGCCTTGGTCTGGCTTCAGATTCTTTCTGAAAGAGTGTACCCTGACTCAGTGCGGTTTCTGAGCGGATAGGTCGACCACTGACATGGTGGTCTCCCTGAGACAGCTTCAAGAAAAGTGCAGGGAGCAGAGAGAAGCCCTGTACATCGCCTTCAATGACCTTACAAAGGCCTTCGACTCATGAGCAGGGACGGACTCTTCAAGATCTTGGCAAAAATGGCTGCCCACACACCCTATTCAGCATGATACAATCTTTCCACAAGGACATGAAGGGAACAGTCGTGTACTACGGCTCAACTTCTGAACGATTCAACACTAACAGTGGCGTTAAACAGGGGTGCGTTCATGCTCCAACCCTGTTCGGCATCTTCTTCGCGATCCTCGTCAAGCATGCCTTTGGAACAACTACAGAGGACATCTATCTTCATACAAGATCTGATGGAAAGCTCTATAATCTATCCAGACTCCAAACAAAGACGAAGTACAGATGCAAATTCTCAGGAAGTTCCTCTTCGCCGACGACGCAGCGATCACCAAACATAGAGCAGAAGGCCTGTAGCAACTACTCAGCCACTTTATCGCAGCCTGTTCCGCATTCGGTCTGACAATCAGCCTGAAGAAGAAGACACAGCTGATGGGGCAAGACGTCAGTGAGCTACCCTGTATAAACATCGCAGACTATGTGCTGTAGGCAGTTCACGAGTTTGTGTTCCTGGGATCCACAATCTCAGACATCCTCTCCCTGGACACTGAGCTCAACAGGCGTATCGGGAAGGCCGCAACAACATTGGCCAGCCTGACAAAGCGCTTTTCGAAAAATGCCAAACTGACAGTGCAAAACAAGTCACACGTCTACATGGCATATGTGATGAATACACTTCTCTACGGCTCAGAATCCTGGATCCTGCGCTCTCGCCGGTAGAGACGGCTCAATACGTTTCACATGCGGAACCTGAGACGCATCCTTGACATCACGTGGAAAGACCACATCACCAACAACACAGTACTCGAGAAAACAGGAATCCCTTCAATGTCTACTCTCCTGAAGCAGAGACCCATGTGATGGCTGGGACATGTCACACGCATGGAAGATGGCCGCATACCGAAGGACCTCTGATATGGCGAACTGACATCAGGAAAGTGGCCCACAGGAAGACCTCAGTTGCGTTTCAAAGACGCCTGCAAACGCGACCTCATGCAGATGAACATAGTCATCAACACTTGGAAGGTAGCAGCTGCGGACAGATCTGCCTGGAGATGCAAAGTGCAGAAGGGACTCCAGCAATTCGAGGGTGAACTGAGGAGGCAGGCGGAAGATAATAGACTTCAGAGGAGGTCTCGACCACTGTCAGATGCACCCGCTTCAGCGTTTATCTGCGCTCGCTGCGGTTGGGACTGTCATAATCGGGTTGGCCTTCACAACCACAGGAGGCTTTGCATCCAACAAAACTAGAACAACTAGATATCCAGGGCACAACTCCATAAACCCCCACGGGATAGACGGATGCCTAGTACTACATACAAAATGGCTACATCTCTAAGATTTTTGGCGCCTTGACGTAACGGCACCAGCAGGCTGGTGATTGTCTGGCCGAGGTCACGTGACGTGAATGACCAGTCAGAGCCCGCCGTGACGTCACCCGGAGGTCTGGCCCAGAGCTGGTGGAGGCACTGCTGCAGAAATACACAGACCTTTGATGTGAGCCTTTTTGGGGAGCCGGCGGCTGAGCGCGTGATCTGTGACAGAACACTGGGCGCATGATCCTGTGGTCCCGGGTTCGATCCCGGGCGCCGGCGAGAAACAATGGGCAGAGTTTCTTTCACCCTGATGCCCCTGTTACCTAGCAGTAAATAGGTACCTAGGAGTTAGTCAGCTGTCACAGGCTGCTTCCTGGGAGTGGAGGCCTGGTCGAGGACTGGGCCGCGGGGACACTAAAGCCCCGAAATCATCTCAAGATAACCTGAAGAAGAATCAGGAAATCAAGAAGAGCGGAACTGCATCAATGAGCTCCCAAGATTGGAGGCTCTGGGAGACTCACTCAATTGGTTTGAGCAGCCATTGTCGCAGTCTCCCATTGTCGCAGAAGACAGTGTACTCCTGGGGAGTACAAAGAAACCAAGTTTAGTGGGCAAAGGAGTGCCAAGGACTTGAGGATATTAGTCGGCGACGGGAGGTGAGCGACGACTCTGGGAGGGCAAGTCTGGGGTCCGCGAGTTTGCTCTGGTACAATGTACAGTGTTGCAGTGTCTGGGTCAGCTTTCCTAATGTTTTGGAGTGAAGACACTGCATCTGGATCCAAGAGAAGACGTCTCATTGAAGGAGCAAGTGTGTGGAAAGCGAAGGCTCAGTGTCCAACGGTTGGATCAGCGTGGAAGATCTGAATCTAGGGATTAGGTACGGCAAAGACACAATTTCCCCATGCCACCCGAGGACCTGTGACACTCAACCGGAATGCCAAGGAGAGACCTGGGAACCGTGTACCTTCTACCATCGGAGGACAGGCGTCGTGGACAGGAGGTTATCTTGAGATGATTTCGGGGCTTTAGTGTTCTGCGCCCCGGTCCTCAACCAGGCCTCCACCCCCAGGAAGCAGCCCGTGACAGCTGACTAACACCCAGGTACCTATTTTACTGTTAGGTAACAGGGGCATAGAGTGAAAGAAACTTTGCCCATTGTTTCTCGCCGGCGCCCGGGATCAAACCCGAGACCATAAGATCACAAGTCCAGCGTGCTGTCCGCTCGGCCGACCGGCTCCCTGATTAAGGAATGATTAAGGTATATCATTATTTCTCTCCCATTACCCATCATATATATATATATATATATATATATATATATATATATATATATATATATATATATATATTACATAGTATGTTTCTTATTATATTAGATTAGAGTAGGCTGTAAGTCAGACAGTGTTACTACTGCTGGAGAAGACAGCGTGGGAACGACTGTGGCAGTTGGTAGACAAGAGGGCGATGTCGTGGGAGCTAGCCCCCTGCCTTGTGAGTGTCGGAGTCCCCCATTTAAATTTGCCCAGCTATCTGAGTTGCCAGAGGCGGCGAGAGGGAGCTGCCAACGTTCTCCAGATCATCTATTTCATATACTTACCCCACATGTTATTGTTTATATGCTTAATGTAGTTTTCGTTACTTCATATTATTTTACTGATGTGTTTATGTGCACCCTCCATCTCTCTTTGAGCATTTACCAAGTGATATTACTGCACCACACCAATATCATTATTATGTGAAAAATAGCCTAGTGACTGGTAACATATGGAGAACATTGATATTTATGGAAATGTGCCCTAGTCTTGTAATACTGAATCAACACTGAAATAGTGGTAACGTATCATTGACTGGCGACCCAGAATTCAACCACTGAACTGCATTGCTGGGATGCAGAGTTACAAACCCAGCTGGCGACCTTGAAAGTAGTTGAGTGAGAGAGGTGTGGACGAGTGCCCTGTGACCCTTTTGTTACAGAGGGCAAAACTCAGAGGAAGTGCTATAGCCACATGAAGCGCCATCTTGAGGTTAGTACTGAGTCTTACGTCACTCTTCAGTGGGACAAGGCTGGAATTGCTAGTAGTGGTTCTCCCGTGGTTCGACTGAAGGGCTCTGAGGGCGATCAGTGGCACCCAGGTGTGTGGGAGCAAAGTCCCGCGACAGTGTGTATGGTGTAGTCCTCATCTTAGGAACCGACAGACTCGAGGAAGACACCCCAGTTCCCCCCATCCCTCAGTAACAAATTTTCGGCCATGCCAGGATATCGAAGATAGCATTGCCAGGATATCGAAGACAGTGTTGCCCGGATATTGAAGACAGTGTTACCAGGATATTGTGTACAGTGTTGCAAGGATTTAGAGGACAGTGTTGCCAGAATTCGATGACAGTGTTGCCAGGGAACTCAGTGAACAGTGACAGTGTTAGCCAGTAGTGCAGAGACTGTGACAGTGTAGTGAGTGTGGTGTTGGTGCAGTTGCTCAGTTATAGAGATGGAGGAAGATAGAATAAGTAAGTTTATTGCGACAAGGGACATGAGCGTGTTGGTTGTTGGAAATAACCAACAGTTTTATACATCATTGTATTTATACAACCTTTGAATTAATCAAGTATTTACTAAATTACTATTTATAGATTTAATCATTATCGTGATTTATTCATTGCCAAATTCTTCCTAGTACGTGAGGAACAACAGGCAGCAACATGAATTTTCTCCACATTTAGTTGGATTTATAACAAGAGTCCAGTTTTATCATTTCATTTACTAAAAATAGTTAACTTTGATTTCGTAGTATACTATTACTTACTGAAGCTCCTTATTTAATTAACATTAAACATTCTAGAGGAAATTACTTTGATGCAAATGATTTACTTTAATTTCCTCGATTGGCTGCACAACTTTTAGTAAGCCAATTTATGTACGACATATTCTATTTTATCACAGAAGAATTTAATGTGATATTAATACTTGTTATTACCTCTTCCTTCCTTAGTCAATTGCGATGAATACATATTCATTTACGCTCGAAAGCCGCGCATGCGCAATAAGGAGCAGGAGGAAGACGGGAGAGCGTCACTTGACACGTGAACGAGAGCACGACTGGACGCCATTGACAGCATGTAGCAGAGCTGTGTTTGACCTACTTATTTCGCTCCCACGACCAGTTGAGCGGTGCCACGTTATCGGCATAACATAGCCGTGTCACAGACTAGTATATAAACAACTCCAAGGTCACGCCTTCAAGCAGCAGCTGGAGGACGAAGAATTGCTCAAGTCTCTACATCAACGACACGAGGCTCGGCAGCTAGGTTACCTATTTGTTATTATGTGGCCACAATTAACATTTAGGCTAGCAGTCGTTAGGCCGAATGCAAAACAACAAATCTAGTACGTGTCTTTAGTAAATTTACCATCTAAACAGATGATTAATCAGTTTATTTCTCCGGAAAGAATTTACAATGCTTGTATAAATTGCTCAGACATTAGCTGATAATTTTCTACAGTTATCCTCATGATTTAGGATGTAATTGTAGTAATTTATTATGTAGAAGATTTCTACAATGTAATTGCCTTTCAGTACCAAGGCGACTTCAACCGAGGTGCTAGGCTTCCCCACCGTTCTGTGCAACAATTTGCCCTATGCAACACGTCGTCGGTGGAGTGTAGCAACTGATTACTTCTCACTAGATTATAGCTAAGCTGTCCCTTTTTTATTTGTAGCAATAACACTATATTTACAGTAGTGATCTTCTAAAGAGATCAGTTACACAAACCCATTGATTCACTGATGCTGTTCAACATTTTAGTAGTATATTGAGGTGCATTTACCTCCAATTACTATATATATATCAACATTATTACTTTTATTTGATTTACTCTGGTGAAGAACNCTGCAGCAACTTGGTCTACAATGGGGCCATCCCAGTTGGATTGCTTGTGGGCTTTCGGGGATGGTGGTTGAGGTGATGGGACTGCACGTGAGGCCCACTGTGTAGCACAGCGTGTAAAATTGAGATCGTGTACACCTGCCAGCTGATGTAAGTGGGCAGGTAGAATTTCCTTCACAAGGTCGTCGGATGCCGATGAGGAGGAGAGGAAGGCTGGAACAGCGATTTGCGTTGCTGTTCGAACTCCGAGGCCCACAAGTCTTACGGGAAGAGAGGCTTCTTTCCACTGTAGGTCATCAAGAAAGAGGTTAAGTGCTTTTTCTAGCATTGATTTCAGTAACCGGTCATACTCACCTAGTTTTTGGCTACTGTAAGATGGTGAAAACCTCAGAAAGTAGGTTAACCTAGGGAGGGACAGACATCTGATGATGAGGTAGAGTGCATCATGAGCATCAATATCCTCAATCCTCTAATCCATCCTCTTAAGGTCGGCGATTTTCTTATCAAGGATCTCATCGGTTGCTTTCAACCCCAGGGGAGCTCCTAGGAGTGTGCTGTCTTCAGGTTTAGTTTTATGGATACTTGGCAGAAGACCCTCTATTCTCTCTACGATGCCCTGGTTGGAACATATTATTTCACATTTAGAAAGGTTCAGGGTGAAGCCTAAAACTGCACCTTGCAGTTTTAGATTTTTTGGGGATTTAAAAAAAAATTGGATTTTTCCTGAATTTTTCTGATGTCCTCCAGGAGGGAGTCTTAGGAACCAGCTAGGGTACCATCATTCAAGAACCAGATGTTAAGCTGGCTGGACAGGATCTCTGTGACTTGCTTGATGACTAGGCAGAAAAGGGTCCCCACACATGCACACCAGAGGTGGTACCCTCACAACTGTTAATTTATGTATATATATTAGTACATTTTATTAGCAGTCTCTCTCTTGTTAACATATGCTGTGGAATATGACTGAAAAGGTAAGATTAATGATTCTAATATGAATCTTCTCAATATTTCTTATGATTTTCTTCACTGTCGAGGGAGGTTATCTTCCTATCTTGAGATGATTTCGGGGCTTTTAGTGTCCCCGCGGCCCGGTCCTCGACCAGGCCTCCAACCCCAGGAAGCAGCCCGTGACAGCAGACTAACTCCCAGGTACCTATTTACTGCTAGGTAACATTGGCATCAGGGTGAAAGAAACTCTGCCCATCGTTTCTCGCCGGCGCCCGGGATCGAACCCGAGACCACAGGATCACGCGTCCAGTGTTCTGTCCGCTCAGCCACTGGCTCCTACCCCCAACTTTCAGGGACGTTGAAAAATTAACTCTCCAAAGTTGATTTTCACAATTTATGGTCTGATGCTTAGGGATGCATTTCGCAAAGCACTCCTTACATTTTTTAAGATAAATTTGCCATGCTCTGCCAAGGTTTATATTCGCTTGGGAGTGATGTAGTACAGGACGTGATTGAGGTGAACAAGCGGATGAAAGCTTTATGGATATTTATAGGCTATTCAATGCATATGTGCTTGCTTCTACTGTCTCTGTGTTGGTTCAAGGTCTTGAACCAACACAGCCATATGCTCCTTGATGGAGCCCTGTTGCTTGTGCATTGTTAATTAGCTAGAGAGAGAGACGTTGTTATCGTGCCTATATGCTGAAATCTTTGGTATACACAATTTACAACAAAAACAAGAAGACCGTTAACCTACTTATGAAGAACTCTCCAGACAGAAAACAGAACGCCTTAAAATAGATCAGCGTCATCTATGCCTTCACATGTCCACTTGGGATCTGTCAGCTCCAAAGATCTCAGTATAGAGGTAAGACAACAACGACACAAATACGATTCGCCAACGGATTTTTTAATCTGTCATCTTTACTCAACGTAACATAATCTAACCTAACTTAACCAATCCGAGCCGAACCTGAGCTAATAAATCCTAAGCTATCAATATTTATTGCTCAATAGTATAGCAATTGTACTTTGATGAATCATTTTGTGTAAGATTCGACCGTACACTGCAGAGATGCTTCGACAAAATAAATAAATAACTTATAAATATTAATGATAATAATTCATTGTGTTGGGGAACAGGCAGCCAGAGTGTATTCACGATCGTTAAAGTGTATGTTGAGGTCCCAAGGTTGAATTACTGACCCTGCCCAGGATGCCACACCACAACAAGATGACTAACTCCTGAGTACCGTCTGACTGGTAGGTGAACAGCGACATTAGGTGAAAGGAAATGTGCGCAACCATTTCTGCAACCCATCCTCGACTCAAGTCCATTACATTCAGCGGTCAACCCCACAGACGCATTCATAAATTTTAACATGCTGTTCATTCAAAACGGGAATTTTCTCAAGTATAAATTAATATTATAATATATTAGCATATTGTGTATAAATAGGCATAGGTTAGGTTAGGTTAGGTGTTTAGGTTCTGCTGGCGATTATTTGTATTTGTAGTACGTGGATGAAGCATTTATAGCGTTGTGGTTCGAACAAAATTCGTCAGTGAAGCACTTGTTCCGGATATGTTCGAACGTCAGCAGTTGTGAATCGTGTGTAAACCGTTTTTCATTCGTAAACAGGGGGTTTGGCGGGTGCAAGGAATCACTTTTGGATCTTTGTTTGGAGGACGGGCTGATTTCTGTCCGGCCCGTAATTCGAACCCGGAATTGATTGATTGTGTTGTGTGTGTTTCGAGACCGAACCCGACTGTACTACTGCAGCCTGTCTTCACATGCAAAGATCCAAACACGCTAATCCAGCCACCAAACTCCCTGTTTAAGGATGAAAAGCGGTTTACACATGACTCACAACTGATGACGTTCGAATACTTCCGGAACAAGTGCTTCGCTCACGTCCTCTGTTCGAACCACAATTGTATAAATGCTCAGCCCGTCCTCCAAACAATGACCCAAATGTGATTCCATGCACCCGCAAAAACCCCCCTGTTTATGAATTAAAAACGGTTTACACACGACTCACACAACCCGTCCTCGACTCAAGTCCATTACATTCAGCGGTCAACCCCACAGACGCATTCGTAAATTTTAACATGCTGTTCATTCAAAACGGGAATTTTCTCAAGTATAAATTAATATTATAATATATTGGCATATTGTGTATATATAGGCATAGGATAGGTTAGGTTAGGTTTTTAGGTTCTGTTGGCGATTATTTGTATTTGTAGTACGTTGATGAAGCATTTATAGCGTTGTGATTCGAACAAAATTCGTCAGTGAAGCACTTGTTCCGGATATGTTCGAACGTCAGCAGTTGTGAGTCGTGTGTAAACCGCTTTTCATTCATAAACAGGGGGTTTGGCGGGTGCATGGAATCACTTTTGGATCTTTGTTTGGAGGACGGGCTGACTCACAACTGATTTCGTTTGAACACTTCCGGATCAAGTGCTTCATTGAAGAATTTTGTTCGAACCACAACGCTGTTTATGATTCACCCACGAACTACAAATACAAATAATCGCCAGCGGAATGCTGGCGATTATTTGACTAAACACTTAACCTAACCTAACCTATGCCTATATATGCACAATATGCTAATATATTATAATATAAATTTATAGATGACAAAATTTATGTTTTGAATGAACAGCATGTAAAAATTTATGGATGCGTCAGTGGGGTCTACCGCTGGATGTAATGGACTTGAGTCGAGGACGGGTTGTAAATGCTTCACCCACGTACCTCAAATACAAATAGTAGCCAGCAGAACCTATACACCTAACCTACGCCTAACCTACGCCTAACTATACATTAAATTGTGATGTATAATAATATTAATTTATATATGAGAACAAATAAATTCTTAATACACAGTATGTTCAAATTGATGAATGTGTCTGGGGAGGATGGTCGCTGCTTTGAACAGCCTAGTGCGAGGACGGGTTGACTACCATGATCCTAAAATGTGGTAACACATTAAATATTTTCAAGAACATTCTTTACAATGCATTGAAACATACATTGCTAGTAAATATAATAAAAAATAGTGCCACAAATTAGGTAATATTACTTACCTGGAAGTGTACAACAACATTGTCAAGTGAGTGAGTGTCAAAGTAAGTCCAAATATATGATTTAAATAATACAATAATTTTCCCAGCGTGATTTTACATAAATATGAACCATTTGAAGCACCAAATTGTTGTTTATTCAAGTTATATTCTGTTAAGTATCTAGAACATAACAGCAACTTAATACCCAGTTACTTACAAGGATGTCTAAGAAATAGTAACTGGTAACTGTAGTTCCAAGTTTTGTATATGTTTTCTTTAAAATAAAGATCGACAAGAAGGAATTTTACTAATTATAAAGTGATTAACCACAAATCCTAAGTACTTTTCATTCAAAAATAAATATCAGAGCTCAGTCACTCAGTTATATATTGTTTAACGTAAATACCTATGAAAGAACATTTTGGTTAAGATTTGAGCTGTTTATGGAAATATCGAAGTGTTCAGTCCATATGTTCAACTGGCTAGATTAGTCCTTGCTATCTTAGAGGACAGGTAGCATCACAGGCATCTTATAACACAATTGGTTAAATATACTGCTTCAGCTTATCAACCTTATAATTTGTATCAGTGTGTTGAATAGTTTGTGCTCATTTGTGTTGATTCTAGTGTGTATAGTGCTATTAATTTGGTGAATTGTATTTATTATCGTATATTGTACTACATATATATATATGATGTATTTCATTTCACCTTAAGTAATATTGGAAGATAAGTGTTGTATACTTTGAGAGATGACAGATGTGATCATACCATCTTTATTGCCAACGTTGACGTCGATGTTCAACGTCAGTAATGCCTCCACCACTTGACTCTTGCCCTCCCAGGCAGCATTATGTAAAGGTGTGTTGCCAAAGACATCAGTAGCATTAACGTCTGCTCCGGCGTGCACGAGGAGTTCCACCAGGTTATGTGGCCGATGATGGCAGCCATGTGAAGGGGTGTACTACCTGCCAACACATACCATGATATTTATTATGTCTTGATTTGTCACGAGTTATGAGGTTGTCTTCTGTCTGTTTATATATTTTTATTTGGTATATTCAGTAATGTACTTTTTATTATCATATATAATAAACCCTCTTCCTCAATTAATCATTCAAATTGGACTGAAATTGAGATTTTTACAAAAAATAATTGTATTTTGTAATCAGGTGTTATTTAACCAAAGTAGATTAAGATGAGAGCAACAGGGTGTGTTAGCTAAATTAGAATATCCAAGAGGTATCCTGAACCCAACAAGCTGTTTGTTTAATGTACTCGTTTGAGACAAGAGCAGCATGGTGTATCCACTGCCAGTTATACCAAATTATTAATACAGACTTACTGCACCTTACCAGACGATATCTGTAGACAATTGTTTGAAACTAAAGCAAAAGGATATTTTCTTTCACAATTAATACAAATTACTAAAACTAGGAGTAAGGTCACCACGACCAAAGCAGGTTGAGAATATTAAAACATCACATGTTAAACATTAACCAACAGACAGAAACATATAATTGGACAAATACACCCCAGATTTCTATACAGGAACA
>WNGS01166189.1:0-11498 GCA_020271785.1 Procambarus virginalis | reverse complement strand
CACGTGCGTATTCGAATGGAATGTTGTGTCAAAATTTCAAAGCAATCGGTGAAGAACTTTCGGAGATTATAGCGTGTGTTGCTCTGAAGTCCAACAGATGGCACCTTTTAAAAAAATGTTTTTTTCAGTCACAGGGTAGGCATGTATATAGTAGGTATATGAAAACACGCGCCTATTCGACTGCAAAGTTGTGTGAAAATTTCAAAGCATTTGGAAAAGAGGTTTTGAAGATTCCCGCACATGAAAATACATGAAAAACACAGTTTTTTTTTTTTAAAAACATGCTTCTTTTTTCCCTGTCACAGACGTGACATCAATATAGTATGTATATGAAAACCTGCTCGGATGCGAATGGAACGTTGTGTGGAAATTTCAAAGCAATCGGTGAAAAACGTTCGGAGATTAGCGATTTTGATCAACCGAACGTTTACATTTTTATTTATATAGATGTAGAGTTTCGAAAAAAATATTAGTACTTCGCAAGCTACCTTCTCAGATGCAATGTGTTTAGTCAATGTATTATATTGCAACTCACAATCAACAGAACCGATGTTGAACACAAAGGCAATCTGATTGAAGACATAAATGCTTCAATATCAACAATGGAATGGTAACGACTGGAAGGGTAGAAGAAGCCAAATCATTGATTAAATGACCACAGCGGGGACTGGAAAGTTGATTGTGTAAACAATAATTGTGATGTTTATTTTTGTAACTGCATTTAGGGTCCTATGGCGCAGTGGTAGGAGTAGTCAAGTCACAACCGATAAATCCCACGGTTAATTTGTGCAGTAGTACAAAAACGTTGGGGAACGTTTCATATCATCTGATGACTCTGTTCACCTTGCAGTTAATAAGTACACGGGATATAGGCATCAGTTGTTGGCTGCACCTTGGGAAAAAGTTTAATAGTTGGTCTAGGGAGACCTCGAACAGCCAAGCACACGAGAAATCGTAAGGTGTACCACCTACACATTAGTGTAGCAGCACTAGTAAACTGTAAACTAATATAATCTGTGGTAATATACCTTTTCCAATTTCGATTTTCGACACGACTGATGATCATTCCTATTTTAAATTCATTTAAAGCTGTAGGTAGTATATGAACATTTGTATACTTATTATATATGACATTAGAGCAGTAACGTGATTCCTTAGATACTTCAAGAACCAAGTACACCATGAATACTGTTATGACCACATATACACTAGTGTAAATATATGTGGTGTAAGTGTATGTTGCGTGTCAAAACTATATAGTCACATATTACTTCCTTAACTTACTCTTGTATAAGTAATATTATGTGATATAGCAGAAGCTTATGTTCGTTTATACACATATATACTTGAGGTATATGAATATATGGTACTTTAAGTCGTAAACGATCGATCGACCGATAATTGCTGGAACTCCTCCCATATTCCCCTACCCCTCCCCCCGACCCCTTGATGAATCGTCTCCAGCTAGCAAGCTGGAGCTAGCTAGGTACAGATTAAGGCAGCATCTGGGATGATCTTGGACATAGGTTCGAATCTTCGCCATGGCTCTTGTGGATTTGTTTATTTGTCTCCAGCTAGTATTTGCCAGATGTACATATAAATGACTCCCTTCCCGCCAAACACACACCGAAACTACGACGTTGGTACAACGTTCGAACAAGTTTTAACACCTCCTAACCAGTTATAACAACCAATATAGCCAGTTGTAACAACGTTCTAATACGTCATAAACACGTTAAGCCAAGATATAACAACTTTATTACAAGTTGTAATAAGCGGAAAATAGAGACAGTTTCGGTTTGTGTTTCCAGGGTTATGTGTTTTGTACATATGGTTATATATTCTTATGTATCTTGAGGGTTTGTATATATTGAATTGTATTATGTATATATATAATTAGGTACAGTATGAACTAGATGTAAATATTTTTTTTTTTTTTTGAGATATATACAAGAGTTGTTACATTCTTGTACAGCCACTAGTACGCGTAGCGTTTCGGGCAGGTCCCTGGAATACGATCCCTGCCGCGAAGAATCGTTTTTTCATCCAAGTACACATTTTACTGTTGCGTTAAACAGAGGCTACAGTTAAGGATTTGCGCCCAGTAAATCCTCCCCGGCCAGGATACGAACCCATGACATAGCGCTCGCGGAACGCCAGGCGAGTGTCTTACCACTACACCACGGAGACTGCGATTTTATGTTTTGTTCTTCTGTTATACAAAGGAGGAAGGTTGGGGTGGTTTGCGCTGTTGGCAACGAAGTCATTCTCGGCCGTCATGGCCATTGGCAAGTCACTACTCTCCTGATTTCCCAGAGAGACGGACGTGAAAGTCCAGTCCTTGGGTTGTTCTTTATATTTTTTGTAATGTATTGTTGTTATAGATTCAGCTACTCGGAACAAGTTCCAAGTAGCACGGGCTATAGTGAGCCCGTAACTTACCTGGCACAGGAGCTGGGCAAGAAGCACGGGCTATGGTGAGCCTCGTGGACAGGAGATGTCTCCCGTGTTTGTAATGTATTACTAATGTTTATATTATAAAAGTAATGCTGTTGTAAATGGCTCAGGCTACCAGATATATCAGTAGGTCAGGTGGTAGATGATTTTGGGTGACTGAGGATCATAGATTATTATTACTGTGTTGTAGTTCGTGACAGATTCTTCAGCCGCTATTTATGTATCACACCTCGTACTGTTACTTAGGTTAGTGTACCACTGCGCCGGGTTGGAGCCTGATGTCAGCTAATCCTAGGTATTAGCCGTTGCTGATGTGATAGCTGTGGTAGCTGATGTGATAGCTGAGGTGATAGGTGATGTTATAGCTGAGGTGATAGGTGATGTGATACCTGATTTGATAGCTGATTTGATAGATGATGTGATAGTTGATTTGATAGCTGTGTTTAAGTTCAATGATGTGACTAGTTGAGCTGTGTTTAAGTTTATTGATGTGACTAGTTGAGCTGTGTTTAAGTTCACTGATGTGACTAGTTGAGCTGTGTTTAAGTTCACTGATGTGACTAGTTGAGCTATGTTTAAGTTCACTGATGTGACTAGTTGAGCTGTGTTTAAGTTCATTGATGTGACTAGTTGAGCTGTGTTTAAGTTCACTGATGTGACTAGTTGAGCAGTGTTTAAGTTCACTGATGTGACTAGTTGAGCTGTGTTTAAGTTCACTGATGTGACTAGTTGAGCTGTGTTTAAGTTCACTGATGTGACTAGTTGAGCTGTGTTTAAGTTCACTGATGTGACTAGTTGAGCTGTGTTTAAGTTCACTGATGTGACTAGTTGAGCTGTGTTTAAGTTCATTGATGTGACTAGTTGAGCTGTGTTTAAGTTCACTGATGTGACTAGTTGAGCTGTGTTTAAGTTCACTGATGTGACTAGTTGAGCTGTGTATTGAAACTCTCTGTTCTGATGAAAGTATTAGTTGTATATTAGTGTACATCAGTTGTATATAGAGAATAATAGTTCTCAGTGTTTTAAGGTGACCTGTATATATATGTCCCAGTAAACTGGCGTTGTTTTAGCCAGCCTTTTAAACTTACCCTAGACACTTACTGAAATTGGCCAGGCTTTGCTTGGCCAGCGATGCTATGGATCATGAGGTTATGACAAGTAGTTTACCCCAATTTACGTTAAGTTTACACTCCTTTTATTCTCCTCATGATAATAGCGTACTTTCTATATAGTCAGATGACTCGTGTGGTGGTTCTAATATCCTTCTTACTTTTGAAACAAGTAATTTAAGTAATTATAGGAGGTAATTATAAGAGGTAACGAGTAATTATAATTACTTATTTAGTGTAATTATCACTCTAATTAAGTAATTATCAAGAGAAGACACCAAGTCGGGAAGATCTTGAAGCATTTGTAGAAATTAAAGGAGAACACGAAGAAATCAAGAACGTGGCTTTTAAGAACATCTCACATACGAAGAGCTTGGTGTGAACATTTTGATGTGAGGGACCTGATGGTTGAGTGGAAAGCGCTTGGGATTCGTAGAGCTAAGGTTCCGGGTTCGATCCCCGGAGAAGGCGGATACTAATGCGCAGAGTTTTTCAACCTGAATCTCCTGTTCACCAAGCAGTAAATAGGTACTTGGGAGTTATACAGCTGCTAGGGGCTGCTTCCTAGGGGTGCGAAACAAATAGGAGGCCTGATCGAGGACCGGGCCGCGGGGACGCTAAGCCCCGAAACTATCTCAAGATAATCATTATCTAATGGATAGCTCACTAACCAGGGCATTGCAATTCATTGTTAAATATGGCTCGTCAGTGAGTGTTGCAGACGAGACCGAATCAATTTATTCAACTTGTTCTTATAGTCATGAACACTGCCTTAGCACTTTCTCCTGATAACTAATAATTTTACCTAATGCGGGTTCAGCACCATTAATACTTTTTATTTAGATTACGTGGGTGAAGCATTTGGTCAAGTGCATTTAATTTGAACATTGTCATTGTAATAAACGTTTCCTCATGGTTCCCTGCGGTCTACCAAGAGCCAAAATCAACTGGAATAGAATTACCAATCTTAGGACCAGGAAATCAACCCAGAAACTATAATGTTTGAAGTTGAATATCATTCTGAAATTTATATATAGTAATTGTGTCATGTAAGGATACTACAAATACCATTATAAAAAAATATCATTATGCAGATCTCAGGAGCTGAAACATTTTAAAAAATATCATTATGCAGGGCTCTGGAGCTGAAACCTTTAAAATAAATGAAAATCTAGTCATACGCTGTCAATTTTGTTTTCTTTTGTAATATAGAACATGGGCGAAGCAGGTCAAGAGACTCGAACACATGTAGTGAGTGAAACAGTAAATCATCAAAGGCTATGGCTAAATTAGAGAAATCATCGCTAAAGGCAGAGAACGCGAGGTGGGACCCCATACGTCACTTGACCTTCCCCACATCAAACGGGGAAGAAGCCATGCAAAGGTTAGTTGATTTCCATTTAACAGGGAACCGAATGATATACACATATCACATATTATATAATTTATAGACAGATATATATATATATATATCTATCTATCTATTTGTATAAATATATATATATATATATATATATATATATATATATATATATATATATATATATATATATATATATATATATATATATGTCGTACCTAGTAGCCAGAACGCACTTCTCAGCCTACTATGCAAGGCCCGATTTGCCTAATAAGCCAAGTTTTCATGAATTAATATATTTTCTCAATTTTTTTTCTTATGAAATGATAAAGCTACCCATTTCATTATGTATGAGGTCAATTTTTTTTATTGGAGTTAAAATTAACGTAGATATATGACCGAACCTAACCAACCCTACCTAACCTAACCTAACCTATATTTATAGGTTAGGTTAGGTTAGGTAGCCGAAAAAGTTCGGTTATGTTACGTTAAGTAGGTTAGGTAGTCGAAAAACAATTAATTCATGAAAACTTGGCCTATTAGGCAAATCGGGCCTTGCATAGTAGGCTGAGAAGTGCGTTATGGCTACTAGGTACGACATATATATATATTATTAAATATGACCGAAAAAGTAAGATTAATAATTCTAACACGAATTTTCTCTATATTTCTTATGTTTCTTTTCACTGTCGATTGTAATTGAAAAATCAGTTCTCCAAAATTCATTTTTATTTCTAGTCTGACGCGACGCTAGAACGCGTTTCGTAATAACTTATTACATTTTCAAAGACTTTAGGTTACAAACACACAACTAACACTAAGCAGAGTTTAAACAGCTTTCATTTTATACCTGCATTTCGGTGAGGTGATATGTTACAATAATTTTGGATGAGGTGAAAACAAACTTTCAACACAAGCCAGAACACGAAACAATGGGTATAAGCTAAAAGGAAGAATGGAAGTAACTGCAGAGGGAATATTGGCTCATATTTCTTGATGCTTCTATATTGGATCGGAGTCTTGAAGTGGGTAGAATATAATTGTGCATTAATTGGCTGTTGATTGCTGGTGGTGACTTCTTGATGTGTAGTGCCTCGCAGATATCAAGCCGCCTGCTATCGCTGTATCTATCGATGATTTCCGTGTTTTTTGTTAATACTTCTCTGGTGATGGTCTGGTTGTGGGAAGAGATTGTATGTTCCTTGATAGAGCCCTGTTGCTTATGCATCGTTAATCGCCTGGAAAGAGATGTTGTTGTCTTGCCTATATACTGATTCTTTGAGGCTTACAGTCCCCAAGTGGGCATTTGAAGGCATAGACGATATTGGTCTCTTTCAAAGCGTTCTGCTTTGTGTCTGGAGAGTTTTCATGAGTAGGTTGGCAGTTTTCTTGGTTTTATAGTAAATCGTCAATTGTATCTTCTGATTTTTGTCTGTAGGGATAACGTTTCTATTAATAATATCTTTCAGGACCCTTTCTTGATTGAAAGATATTGTTAACAGAAATATATATATATATATATATATATATATATATATATATATATATATATATATATATGTATATATATATATATATATATATATATATATATATATATATATATATATATATATATATATATATATATATATATATATATATTGGTTTATACTGGCAGCAGGTTTTCTTTTAAACATGTCTCACTGAATATGTCTGCATATTCTGTATTTACTATCTTCTGGTTTAGGGCTTCTATCCCTCTAACAATTATTCTTGCATCAGGGTTTAGCTGAAAGAGGAGTTCTCCAAAACTCCTGTTCGTTTTCTAGATGAAGAAAAAAATGAATTACTATAGAATGTATTACACTTATTATACAATTGCACAACGTTTCGAACCTACATGGTTCATTCTCAAATGATAAGAAATTACAGATCTCGTTAGATTTATACCAGTACGGGGTCAGGTGAGAAAACAAGTAGAATAAAGGAAAAGGCAAGGGATAAATATGGGATTAATAGGGGATAATAGGGGACGAAGCATATACAAAGATTAATCAGGTGTAATAGGCCTATTATGTTGATCAGTGTCTACATCCTTCGTGGGGCAATACCTTGAGTATACCTTGAGGTGCTTCCGGGCTTAGCGTCCCCGCGGCCCGGTCATCGACCAGGCCTCCTGGTTGCTGGACTGATCAACCAGGCTGTTGGACGCGGCTGCTCGCAGCCTGACGTACGAGTCACAGCCTGGTTGATCAGAGCAAGTGTACATGTATACAAGGCTTGACTGCTGTTAAGGGTTCTCCGTCGGCTTCGGGCTGTTTTAATAGTGGAAAAATTAACTCTCCAAAGTTCATTTTTACTTTTTATTGGGTCTGGCCCCTAGTGATGCGTTTTGTAAGGTGTCTCCTCACATTCTCAAAGACAAATTATTCTGTGAATAGCACCTGGTTATATCATTTTACGCTAAGTTGGTTTGGTAACATGTAGATGAATTACACGGGGAAATATTAATGCTGTGTGGACTACTTCCCTTTGACCGAATTCAAAGCGTTTTTGAATTCTAATTTTACTACTGCCTGGTCTTGGGTAAGAGAACTAATGTAGGCTCGTGCAGCATGGGCCGCTGCTTCACAGCCTTGGGGGACTCCAAACCCCAGCTGGTTGGGTTGCAGCATGGTGGCTGCTTCCATTCGGATATTTCTGACAGCAGCTCTTGCAACTAGGCGGCGAAGGGTATTACCAACGGCAATGGGTCTGATCCCTCCCCTTTTTTTTCAGGGCACATAGGATGCACCAAAGAAAAATGGTTTGATTTCATCTGGTATTAACCCGGCGAGGCAGTTGTTGACAACGTTGTGATTTCTGTCAGGAGCGCTTCTGCAGCTGGACCAAGAACGGGTTCACCATTTCCTTCACATGTTGAGGTCTTACCCCTGTGTAGCCTCCTGAGAGCCCGGGGAAATGAACGATAGCTTTATAAACCTCTGACTGTGAGATTTTTCTCTACGCCTACCTCCCTTAGGAGGTGGACTACAAGTTTAAAGGCTGCTCTTGGCAGTTAAGCATGAGTCCAGTAGAAAAAGGAGAAGCGGGAGCAAACCGCCAGGCTTCCACCAGCAGGGGTGAAAACCTGTCCACAATAGGCCGCTGGTTCCTCCTAGTTAAACATGACGTTAAAACCAATAAAGGGTAACCGACGGGTTCTCACAATCAAATTTTATATTTGTTGTGTGGCGCTATGAATTGGAATTCGAATTCCCAGGAGCGCAGCCGTCATATCAAAGATTTAAAACAACAATATCAAATATATATCAGAACAATGGGAGTGGTACAGAATAGTTGAAGGTTGACATCAAAGACTGTTAACAAATAACAATTTATTATAACAAGAGACTAGACTACTACATCAAAACAAAGAATGTCAATGACGTTACTCGAACATAAGCGTGCCCACAGAGGAATCAACACGCAAGCAAGAACTAACAGATCTATAATCACAATTACAACAAATGACACAGTGAGTTCTGGAACACGTCTCCAGTAACCTCCTAACTGTTCTACGCCTCAGTGCAGTCTACACCTGCAATAGCGGTTGCAATGCAATCAAATCAGTAGCCTTTCAATGACATCAATAACTAATGGGTTCACTGGCAACTCCAGCACCCTTCCTCAAATTAATCTTTACGTTAATGTCCATCCAGTGGCACCATAACCAACAGCTAAATAGCAACCCTTGCTGTGTGGCTGCATACTGAACTAACCTGAACACAGGTGTGCCCACTGATGACGCAATATTGCAAACTCAAAGAAAAATATCACAGACTAAGTTACACCACAGCGTGTGATTTAATTACGTTAAAGTCCAACCAGTGGCATTTGCAACACAGCTATTCAACAGCCCCTCGAGAAATGACAGCAGGCTCCATCCTGCTGACACTTCGGGCTGACAACATGAACTAACTGAACAATTTCCACTGATGACACAAGCAAGCAATCAATAGTGACACGACTTCCTAGTGGCAGCTACTCTAATCACAAGCTTAAGGTCCTCCAGCCCAACAGGAGCGACCCCCGTAATCGGTGGGTAGTCTAACAGTGACTCCCCCTATCACAACTAAAGTGAACACAGTCAGGCAAGGTGGGATTCTGGGACACAGCTCCACTCATCCCTAAGTTACTTTACCCACGTCACTAGACGATAACCAAAGAAATTGCCTTAATCAATTGCAACATTGATTATGTGAATAATGATGGAAATTGACTGATCACAGCAGTCAGCAACAAGTACTACTTTAATCACAACAAGTGTCTCACTCTAGACAACAACATGATAGTACTCTACGTTAACACAAGTCCTCTTGTCACAATAACTCAAACTCTTAAATTACATCACACTTGACTCCTTGCAAGTATTCAGTGAGTAATTCTTAATTAAGGTCAAACGGACCACTAATTACATCCCAATTGAGTTACGTTAACTAAGCCTACCCCAAGTGGGTGGCTTCTCAACAGTCTGTGTATCACTAATTACGTTTACTTACTAATGAGTGCTAATTACCCTAATTAGCCTTGAGCAATTAATTAACTGTCACCAGGACCGATAATTAATCATACATAAATACGTCTCACTCCGCACTGCCTAAGCAGGTCTCATCAAACACTGTGAATTCACGGAAGAGGAGTTAATTACCCTAATTAACAATGAGTGCAACTTAATCCACTGTCACCAGACAGAATATGATTATATAACGTATTATGCTAACCCCATGACCTCGCTTTACCGAGTCATCTGAGTCCTCAAGACTCCAGACGTTAATTACTCCACTAATTATCATGAGCCACTAATTGCCCCAACCCTGAAAGGCAGTTAGTCTCGAGCAACTGACGTTAACACTATCACTGACAGACTCTGACAGATCCTCTCCCACTACGTGAATTCATGATGAGAATGCTAATTACATAATTAGCTAGAGTGGTCAATTAATTGTCACACGGACAATTAATTGCACCGGACACGTATTCCCACAAGCTCAAGTTCAACACTGTTCTCCCATAACAGCACTCACTCATTCAACAACTTCAAGTGTGCACCCCCTTATCCAGTTAATTACCCCTAATTAACTCACTGAATCCTTAAGTACTCCACACAACTCAAAGAAACAAAGTAACCCTAAGGTTACACAGGTCACACATATAATGGCATGCACAACATAAAAATAGCACTGCCCACATACGGTTGCTACTACTGCAACTCGTTAATTACTATGCCCACACAGTAGACACACGGTTTTGCAACAATCAAGGTATACCAATCTTACTGTCCCTCTAATCTTGCAAACGTTGCAAAAGATCGCCCGATCCCGGTTGCTTCAGCAAGACAATTAACGTTAATATAAGACACCGTCGCTCTACGCGGACAGCTGGCACTAATTCTCCCATAATTAGGCAAATTAACTAATTGCTCGCTCTCATTAAGTGACTGAGAATTTCCCTGAATACTCAAAGGGTCCCCTTAAATCCTCAACACAATTCCTAGGACAGTAATAACGTATACCTGATAACACTGCACAAACCTGCACATAATGATACCGTCAGCATGCCCCCCATGCTAATGACATCATTAGGCAATCAGTCAGCGATCACATCTACTGACTCACCACACAACACAGTACAACAATCATGCAAATGAAACACATTGAAATGCCTTACATAATCAATGAAATTATATCACCAGGTAATATACAGACCTCAGGATATCCACTAATAACCCTGCCCCACGGCCTGCTTAATTAACTCTAACCTGGCCTAATTACACAATGAGGTACTATGGCACTAACCAAGGCTGGACGATTATACAGAATCGCCAGACTGGATCATTTATATGATGATTTCTCTACACTGACTGGTCCCAAACTCCAGTCAGTCTACACACAACAATATATCTACAGATATATAATTATAACACTACGTGATTTACAGTGACAATTTCCCACTCCAGGTACTGCCCCACAGTCACCTGGGCGTGCCACATACGGGCGTCTCAGCTACTTCCCTAGCCTGGCCGGGCTAGGGGCTCACACAACTTTTCTCTATTCTCTTTTAACTGAGACCATTTTATACACTGATAAAGTACTCACGTTTCCGTCCACACATTTCCTCATTTCCCAGGTCCTTACCACCTGGCTGTCAACACTTAGCTTGCTCCTCGTGCGTCGACAAGATGTGGCCTTAGGCTGTCCTGGGAATGTGGCCAAAGGGGTGGCCAAAGGTGGTGGCCAACATGTGGCCACTGCGTGGCCTACAGGAGGGTGGCCACGGGTGGCGCGTGACGTCACAGCACCCCACCCCACCCGGGCTACTCGCGCGCGCGGGTAGGGTGGCCGGGCCGGCCGGGCCGGGCCGGGCCGGGCCGGGCCGGCCGGGCCGGGCCGGGCCGGGCCGGGCCGGGCCGGGCTGGCCGGGCCGCACGGGTGGCCAGGGGTTGGCCACGTGGCGCCTGGGGTTATACACACATGAGGATGGGGGATCACTAACAACCCCATCATACCAGAGCATGACTCGCTCTTACACTGGGGTGACAGGGTGACACT
>WNGS01166185.1:0-11462 GCA_020271785.1 Procambarus virginalis | reverse complement strand
GGCCCCCAACACACACCTTACACCACTACACCACAACACACACACACACACTGGGCCCCCAACACACACCTTACACCACTACACCACAACATGGTCACACACACACACACTGGGCCCCCAACACACACCTTACACCACTACACCACAACATGGTCACACACACTGGGCCCCCAACACACACCTTACACCACTACACCACAACATGGTCACACACACACACTGGCCCCCAACACACCCTTACACCACTACACCACAACATGGTCACACACACTGGGCCCCCAACACACACCTTACACCACTACACCACAACGTCACACACACTGGGCCCCCCAACACACACCTTACACCACTACACCACAACATGGTCACACACACACACTGGGCCCCCAACACACACACCTACACCACTACACCACAACATGGTCACACACACACACTGGCCCCCAACACACACCTTACACCACTACACCACAACATGGTCACACACACACACTGGGCCCCCAACACACACCTTACACCACTACACCACAACATGGTCACACACACACACTGGGCCCCCAACACACACCTTACACCACTACACCACAACATGGTCACACACACACACTGGGCCCCCAACACACACCTTACACCACTACACCACAACACACACCACACACACACTGGGCCCCCAACACACAACCTTACACCACTACACCACAACATGGTCACACACACACTGGCCCCCAACACACACCTTACACCACTACACCACAACATGGTCACACACACACACTGGGCCCCCAACACACACCTTACACCACTACACCACAACATGGTCACACACACACTGGGCCCCACACACACCTTACACCACTACACTACAACATGGTCACACACACACACTGGGCCCCCAACACACACCTTACACCACTACACCCCAACACACACACACACACACACTGGGCCCCAACACACACCTTACACCACTACACCACAACATGGTCACACACACACACTGGGCCCCCAACACACACCTTACACCACTACACCACAACATGGTCACACACACACTGGGCCCCCCAACACACACCTTACACCACTACACCACAACATGGTCACACACACACACTGGGCCCCAACACACACCTTACACCACTACACCACAACATGGTCACACACACACACTGGGCCCCCCAACACACACCTTACACCACTACACCCCAACATGGTCACACACACACACTGGGCCCCCCAACACACGCCTTACACCACTACACCACAACACACACACACACTGGGCCCCCACACACACCTTACACCACTACACCACAACATGGTCACACACACACACTGGGCCCCCAACACACACCTTACACCACTACACCACAACACACACACACACACTGGGCCCCCAACACACGCCTTACACCACTACACCACAACATGGTCACACACACACTGGGACCCCAACACACACCTTACACCACTACACCACAACATGGTCACACACACACACTGGGCCCCCCAACACACACCTTACACCACTACACCACAACACACACACACACACTGGGCCCCCAACACACACCTTACACCACTACACCACAACATGGTCACACACACACTGGGCCCCAACACACACCTTACACCACTACACCACAACATGGTTACACACACACACTGGGCCCCTCAACACACACCTTACACCACTACACCACAACACACACACACACACTGGGACCCCAACACACGCCTTACACCACTACACCACAACATGGTCACACACACACACTGGGCCCCCAACACACACCTTACACCACTACACCACAACACACACACACACACTGGGCCCCCCAACACACGCCTTACACCACTACACCACAACATGGTCACACACACACACTGGGCCCCCAACACACACCTTACACCACTACACCACAACACACACACACACACTGGGCCCCCAACACACGCCTTACACCACTACACCACAACATGGTCACACACACACACTGGGCCCCCAACACACGCCTTACACCACTACACCACAACATGGTCACACACACACACACTGGGCCCCCAACACACACCTTACACCACTACACCACAACATGGTCACACACACACACTGGGCCCCCAACACACACCTTACACCACTACACCACAACATGGTCACACACACACACTGGGCCCCCAACACACACCTTACACCACTACACCACAACATGGTCACACACACACACACTGGGCCCCCCAACACACACCTTACACCACTACACCACAACATGGTCACACACACACACTGGGCCCCCAACACACGCCTTACACCACTACACCACAACATGGTCACACACACACTGGGCCCCCAACACACACCTTACACCACTACACCACAACATGGTTACACACACACACTGGGCCCCTCAACACACACCTTACACCACTACACCACAACACACACACACACACACTGGGTCCCCAACACACACCTTACACCACTACACCACAACACACACACACACACACTGGGTCCCCCAACACACGCCTTACACCACTACACCACAACATGGTCACACACACACACACTGGGCCCCCAACACACACCTTACACCACTACACCACAACATGGTCACACACACACACACACTGGACCCCCCAACACACACCTTACACCACTACACCACAACATGGTCACTTTAGTGCAGCCTGGGATGACGGCTTGAGTGGAAGCCTCAGAACCCCTAGAGGGTTCACAATCCCAGGTTGTGTTGCTTCTGAGCATGTCGTGGTGTAGTGGTCTAGGGCGGGTGCTCGGGAGCGCCCCGTGTGTAGGTTCGAACCCTCTTCAAGGCTCCTATAAATTTCCACATTGAATCTCTTTCTGTCCCGCCCAGGAATAAAATGTAGAATCTCCGATAGCAAGTCACGAACGAAGCCAACAGTACAATGAGACCCTAAAAACTTCGAAATTTGGGGAACTAACTGTGGTAACCGGCGGTGTCCGGGTCTACCACATACCCTTCCCCCTCCCCAAAGAACTCAAGCCTCAAAGAACTCAGTATATAGGCAAGACAACAACATCTTTTTCCAGGCGATTAACGATGCATAAGCAACAGGGCTCCATTAAGGAACATATATTCTCTTCCCACAACCAGACCATCACCAGAGAAGTCTTAACAAAACACACGGAAATCATCGATAGATACAGCGATAGCAGGCGGCTTGATATCTGCGAGGCACTACACATTAAGAAGTCAACACCAGCAATCAACAGCCAATTAATGCACAACTATATTCTACACACTTCAAGACTCAGCACCAATATAGAAGCATCAATAAATATGGGCCAATAGATCCTCTGCAGTTACTTCCATTCTTCCCCTTTAACTTTACCCAAAATATTACCCAATATTTCGTGTTCTGTCTTGTGTTGAAAGTTTGTTTTCACCTCATCCAAAACTGTTGTAGCATATCACCTCACCCAAATGCAGGTATATAAAATTAAAAGCGGTTTGAATTATAGCATAGTAAGAAATCTGTTTAGTGTTTGCAGGTTATAGTTGTGTGTGTGTAAACTAAAGTCTTTGAAAATGTAATAAGTTATTACGAAACACGTTCAAGTGTCACGTCAAACTAGAAATAAAAATGAATTTTGGAGAACTGATTTTTCAATTACCATCGACAGTGAAAAGAAACATAAGAAATATTGAGAAAATTCGTGTTAGAATTATTTATCTTACTTTTTCGGTCATATTTAATAATATATGTCTACAGGAATGACTGCTACCAAAATATACTTATATATATATATATATATATATATATATATATATATATATATATATATATATATATATATATATATATATATATATACATATGTGTGTGTGTGTGTGTGTGCGCAAATCACGAAAAATAAACACGTGATTAAAAATGTGACAGTGTCATACCACAGAGAAAGAATTGAAACAGGAATTACCTTAAGTACTTTCGTATATAAATACATCTTCAGGAGGAGTCTGACTTCACTGGTCTGACACTGTCACACACATTATATATATATATATAATATATATATATAGATATATATATATATATTATATATATATATATCATATATATAATATAATATATATATATATATATATATATATATATATATATATATAATATAATATATATATATATATATATATATATATATTATATATATATATATATTGTGAGGGTAACGTGTTGGAAATGGTGGGCGGCAGTCTTCCAAATAGCAGATGTCAATGCTGGGCCACATACATGTAAGTTATAAAAAAAAGGAAAAAAAAGAGTGACTGCTTGTCTGATAATCTGTGGTAAGGTAAGGTAAGATAAACGAAAACACAAAATATAAAAATGCACTTTACTTAATCTAGAAAACAAAATAAAATAAAGACAATTCCTTGGCATTTAAAATAATGTAAAAGTAAAACACGTAAAAATATATATAACAAACTGAAAAGGGGGGAACTAGTTACGTTAACAGAAAAATAAATGGTGCTGAGAATATATGCGCAAGCTATCAACCTCTATTTGATCACACAAGGTGGGTCAAGTAGGTGTTCACAGCAAGAGCACTAGATATATTCTGACTGGTAGGGCTGCTAGGGACTCCAACATTGACTGGCGAGGATGTGATTGGCGTGGAGCTGGAGTGGTGTGTTGTATGAACGGCCAATGAAAATGCAGGACGGCCGCAAGTCGGTAGTTTGGCTGGAGCAGCAGTTGGCAGGTCGACCAGGTGTGCAGGAGTGGGGGGGGAGGAGGGAGTTTGCAGGTGCGTGTGGCTGTCTTGATATATACGTTTAAGCCACTGAATAACGTATCTTAAATATTGTGTTCAACGTGATGTTAGCAGAAGGAGCAGGCTAAATCTCTGGGAATAGATTATCGTCACAATATATATATATATATATATTGTGACAGTAAAGTGTTGGAGTGTTGATATTCGGCAGTCCTCCAATGGCTGGTGTCAATGCCTGGTCACACTTACAAAAAAAAGAGACTGCTTGCCTGTTTGTCTGTGGTAAGGTAAGGGAAGACACGCAAAACACAAAGTATAAACAATGAAACTTTAATTAATTTAGAAAGCAAAATATAAATAAAGACAATCCCTTGGCTTAAGTGAACTTTTAAGAACAAGTCAAAAAACACAAGAAAACATAAATAATTACTAGAGATGAAATTACAATAATATAAAGTTATAGTGCAATGAAAATCAGGTGCTGAGAATATTGGCTATAGCTGCTACCTCCCTTAGTATAGGACAGCCAGAGCTTAGTATACCAGAGAGAGATGTCAACTCTTAAGAGCACGAGAATATTCTGAGGAAGACGGCTGCAGCTAGCCCAGACGTCGACTTGGGTAGATGGCGTGAGTGGTGCAGGTGCAGGTGACACCAGCCAATCACAAGCAGGCAGGCGGAGTATGGCAGTTAGCTCGTTGAAGACGGGCGGTGAGCCAGCTTGTGGGGGGTGAAGGGGGTTTGGAGGGTACGTTTTGTTTCCTGGTCAAAACGTTTTGTACTACTGGTGGACGTATCTTGAATGTAGCCTCTTGTACTTGTGATATGACGTAACTTTGATAGGGAAGAGCAGGCTCAATCTCTCTTGAAAGAGATTATCCTCACAACTCTCACCCAAAGCCTGCGGTTCCGGAAGAAGTTACGTCTTCAGGAGGTAGAGTGGTTGGTGGAGCAGCCTCTACCTCATAGACTCTGGAGGGGGCGTCTGATATGATGTTGTCAGACCCCTTGATGTAGAGATTTCCAGGTTTAAATTCTGCAGATATCAAGCTCATCGTGGAAGACATTGACTGTTGAATAGGGCTTGCTGCAGGAAGTGTAGAAGATTGTGGTCCGAGTATATGGTGGTAGACCGAGCACCTTGTAGGTATGGTGCAAAGTGCTGTAAATTCAGGACGATTGAGAGTGGCTCCTCCTCGATAGTGCTGTAATTCTTCTGATGTTGTAGAACCTCCTCGCCTCGTTGTTACATCAGGATGCCCCCCGATGCCGGTACCACTGGCGCCGACATGGAGGAGGAAAGGCTTCGTGATATCTGGCAAGGCGAGAATGGGATTAGAACATGGTAAAGGAGCACCATTATTGTCCTGAAAATAAGTATGATGATCAGTTAGGATTTCCGAATTGGAAAGCGCTGTCTCAGTGTCAGTGCTTTCGGGAGGAGAAGCAGGGAAGGTCTCACTGTGGAGGTATGGACCTTTAAAGGTAGAAAATGTTACTAACACAGTGGGAGGAGTACCGTTATATAGCTTCAGGAGGTTGACGTGGCACAACTGGGTCTTCCGCCGCCTATCTGGAGTCTCTAGAACGTAGTTGTTATTGTTTCTGCACTCCTTGATGCGGTAGGGTCCTGAAAACCTGTTTTGCAAGGGAGAACCTGGGATAGGAAAGTAGGCAAGCACGAAGTCTCCCGGTTTAAATTTCCTTACTTTGCTGTTCTGGTCGTAATGAGTCTTCATCCTCTCTTGGGCTTTCAATAGATTGTCCTTAGCAAAGGTATGCACCCTCTCTAGAATGTGTTGTAGGTTTTGAAGAAACTGGGGCACATTCTGATGCTCACTGAAGGTGGCATCACGTAGAGAGTCCTTGAAAGCTTTGAGAGGAGTACGGCACTTACGTCCGTAGAGCATCTCATAAGGAGATACTCCTAGAGACTCATTTGGAAGACTTCTGAAAATACACATAATGAGGTCAAGTTGTTTATCCCAATCTTTAGAGGTCTCATTGCAAAACTTCTTTAGGAGTGCTTTAATAGTCTGATGACTACGCTCAAGAGAACCCTGTGAAGCAGGATGATAGGGGCTGGACAGTACCTGTGTGATGTTGAACTCTTCCAGTGTCCGCTTGAAGAGATCACTGGTGAAGTTGGTGCCACAGTCACTCTGAACCTCCCTTGGAAATCCATACTGGGTGAAGATCTTCAATAAGTGTTTCACCACAGTAGCAGCCGTAATGTTCTTTACTGGAACTGCTATGGGGAATCTGGTGGTAGGACACAGGATGGTTAGTATATAGGCGTTGCCAGAACTGGTCCGAGGTAAAGGACCAACACAGTCTATAATAAGTCTGTGGAAAGGTTCCGCAGGCACCTGGATGGGTGTCAGTGGTGCTCTGGGGATAGAGATGTTCGGTTTACCTGCCATCTGACATGTGTGACACTGTTTGACGTTGTTAACCATACCTGGCCAGTAGTAGTCTTGTCGAATTCCGTGGTAGGTTTTGTTAAAACCGTAGTGTGAAAGTGCTCCGTGGGCCAGGTGTAGAATAGTGGGCCGCAGGCTGGTGGGAATCACTAGTTGTTCGACGTTGGCCCAATCGTCCTCCTCCTTCAGTTTACTGGGTCTGTATCTGCGGTAGAGCAGCTCGTTCTCTAGGAAGAACCCAGGGATACTGTCAGGTTGAGTCTCAGCCTGGAAGAATAATGGTGTCAAGGTAAGATCTTCCCTCTGTAACTTACGGAACTCCAACGTGGTAAGATTGGGGGTAGTTTCAGAGGGTCTTGAGGGACAGCGGTAGTAGTAGAGTCAGCTGGTTGTGGTCGTGCAGCTTGTGCACGGGTGGTCACCAAAACCGGAGGAGAAACTTCATCACTCTCTTGAACCTTTGCTGGAACATACTCAAAGATGGGATTATCCATTACAGAGGTACACACCTGGGGTTTGTCCATGACGATCAGGTTGGTCGGTTGCAGGTCTTCTGCCAAGTCGTTGCCCAGGAGAAGTTGCACTCCAGGCATGGGAAAAGGCTTTTCCCTGATGGCGACTTGGACTTCACCGGTCACGAAGGGACAATCCAGGTGGACTCTGGCGAGTGGATAAGGAGTGGTAGCAGTGAGGTCAGTGATGAAGACGGTTTCCCCGGTGTAGGTGATATTGGGCACAGCTGATTTCAATATTATTGATTGAAGAGCCGCTGTGTCCCTCAAGATCTTCAATTTGAAACGTCCCTCCGAATCTGAACCGTTGGTAGAGACAGTTCCAGGATACAGGTGTTTACTGAAGAGAGAAAGATCATTAACATGAACACCAACATTCATCACAGGCTTACCGGACTTAGGAGGAGTCTGTTTGGGTTTAGTGGATTCAGTATTACCTTTGTATTGAGACTTACCACATTTATCTATGGTATGTCCATAGAGTCTACAATACTTACAGTACAATTGTGAGCTAGCTTGATCTGTACTCACTTTCTCGTATCTGTACCAAGACTTCTTATTGGAAGGTGGTTCTGGCGTCAGCCGGTGGATGAGGCTGTAGGTGTCAGCTGACTTCGCACATTTTACGTATTCGGTCTCTTCTTTATCTGCTAAATATAAACGGATGGGAGGAGGTACATGCCTCAAGAATTCTTCAACTAGCATGAGGTTGACGAGTTCTGCAAAGGAAGAGACATGTGCTGCTTCCAGCCATTTCATAAAATATCTCCTTTTGGTGTTGGCAAATTCTAGAAAGGTGGTGGTACTTGCCTTAAGATGATCACGGAATTTTCGTCGGTAGCTTTCGGTGGAGAGAAGGTAGGCGTCCAACACTGCTTGCTTCAGGGTCTGGTAGTCATTCTCAGATGCCAAAGTACTGAGGGTGACTGTAGCTCTACCTGTGAGATGTACTCTGAGAAGGGTAGCCCATTGGTCGGCAGGGCAGCTAAGCTGATTAGCTAGGGTTTCAAAGGTGGTAAAAAAGACGTCAATCTCTGTCTCTACGAACGGTGGCATTAACTTATTTGCATGGGAGACATTGAAACTTACTGGAAGACTGGCGGTAGCTTGCTGGCGTTGAGTTTGGTGTGTAGTTTCCAACTCTAGTTCTTGTCGACGACATGCTAGAGCCAGATCTGCTTGCTGTTTTTCATGCTCGCGTTGCGTCTCCAGGTGACGTTGTTTTACTTCCAGCTGTACTCGCTCACGCTCACGGAATAGGGCGGCTTCTCGTTCTTGCTCCTCTTTCTTCATGGCGGCCTCTCGTTCCTTGAGCTGGAGAGCTTCCTTTGCCAGGGCCGCCTCACGTTCCTTCCTTAATGTTCCTTGAGTAATGCGGCTGCTTCCTTTTGTTGCTCCCGCTCGATCTTGGCAAGTTCGAGTTTAAGTTTCATAGTGGCCAAATCTTGTTTATCTGCAATAGTGTAATGTTGGTGAGTGCCAGAGTCTATTACCCCTTCATATAAAAAGTGATCTAAGAGAATGTTGTGTATCTCATTCTTGTTGGCTCCATGGGGAACATCTAGTTGATACTCATGTGCAAGAGTTTATAATTCGGTCCTCTTGGCACGACTTAAGTTCCCTATTTCACCTGCTGGATTAGTACGGAAAGCTTGGAGACGAAACATGGTGAAAATTAGCAAATAAATGTACAACGAATAGACTGTTGTGATATGGTGAATGTCAGAAACAGGACAACGTGGCAACTGGTACCTATCCTGTGGAATCGTTAACAATTAATGTTAATTTCAAGATGGTAAATGATTAATGAATCAAGATCGCAGGAAATCTTGTACCCGGTACTCATTATAGGAGAATAAGGGCAAGAAAATCCTACTAAGTGAAACTGAGTTTCTAAAACAAATGAAACATATAATTGCTCCAAAAGTGAATTAGGTAGTCCAAGAATGTAGGCATACCTTGCCGAGTCTCTATAGGACATAAGCAAGTTTTTCCCACTGAATGAAATATGATACTTACAGAATTAGCGAACTTTCGTGCTGTGAAAAAAAGAAAGCTAATTCCCTACCTAAGTAAATATCATCATCTCTGACCGACGTGTAGGGGTGCGAGTGTCAACTGGTGACGAGAACTGCTGCTGAGGTCCCAACTCAGCAACGAAGTCCGTGCTTAGAGGAACTATGGCTCTCTTTATCCTCCTACAGTCGGATTGCAGAAATTAGGTGCTTTTGACCCGAAGACAGACTACAGTACCGGGTACCAATATGATGATCTGCCGAAAATATGAGAAATATCCTAGGGACATAAGGTGGTAAACACGGGTAATAACACGGAGGGAGAGATGACCAATTAAGAGAATGACTGAGGCCTACAGTCACCACGTAATCCAAAGCTGTCTCACACTCACCATATGCTACTCCCGGAATGCGCAATACACACAGCACCATATGAATAATAAAATTGAACATTGAAAATATTGAAAAGCAAGTGTATTAAAGCCAAGTACGCTTACCACAAATTAACATTCTGATACCAGTACCTGAGTGAAGCTCCCAGACAGGCCCCCATGTATGTGACGGTAAAGTGTTGGAGTGTTGGTATTCGGCAGTCCTCCAATGGCTGGTGTCAATGCCTGGTCACACTTACAAAAAAAAAGAGACTGCTTGCCTGTTTGTCTGTGGTAAGATAAGGGAAGACACGCAAAACACAAAGTATAAACAATGAAACTTTAATTAATTTAGAAAGCAAAATATAAATAAAGACAATCCCTTGGCTTAAGTGAACTTTTAAGAACAAGTCAAAAAACACAAGAAAACATAAATAATTACTAGAGATGAAATTACAATAATATAAAGTTATTGTGCAATGAAAATCAGGTGCTGAGAATATTGGCTATAGCTGCTACCTCCCTTAGTATAGGACAGCCAGAGCTTAGTATACCAGAGAGAGATGTCAACTCTTAAGAGCACGAGAATATTATGAGGAAGACGGCTGCAGCTAGCCCAGACATCGACTCAGGTAGATGGCGTGAGTGGTGCAGGTGCAGGTGACACCAGCCAATCACAAGCAGGCAGGCGGAGTATGGCAGTTAGCTCGTTGAAGACGGGCGGTGAGCCAGCTTGTGGGGGTGAAGGGGGTTTGCAGGGTACGTTTTGTTTCCTGGTCAAAACGTTTTGTGCTACTGGTGGACGTATCTTGAATGTAGCCTCTTGTACTTGTGATATGACGTAACTTTGATAGGGAAGAGCAGGCTCAATCTCTCTTGAAAGAGATTATCGTCACTTATTATTATATATATATATATATATATATATATATATATATATATATATATATATATATATATATTTATATATATATACATTCATTCATCTTCATTCTACTTTGCTCTGATGAAGGCGAATTAGCCGAAAACGCGTTAAGCATTTTCTATTTTTCACATGTGGTTATTCTGCATATATATATATATATATATATATATATATATATATATATATATATATATATATATATATATATATATATATATATGTGTGTGTGTGTGTGTGTGTGTGTGTGTGTGTGTGTGTGTGTGTGTGTGTGTGTAGGAACAAAGTTGGAACATTTAGTGTGGGAGAAGCCATCACTTTCAGGTCAGTTGGGAGGAGCGAAGCTTTCACTGTGTGTCAGGTGAGATGCCTGAAAGTTTAAATTAGAGCGGCGGACACTGTGTATCCCAGCCAGGATTAGTGAAGGAAATGTGGGAGTTGTCACGAGAACACTGTGGTG
>WNGS01166184.1:45611-57874 GCA_020271785.1 Procambarus virginalis | reverse complement strand
CGACCAAACCCTCCTCTACCATCCTATGTCTTGCCCAAACCAACCCCTAGTATCCCCTGCCTCACCAAATCACCCTACCCAACCCTCCCCCCCCGTACCCCACTATAACCCTACCTCACACAACCCTTCTTCCCCATTACCAGACCTTCCCTAACCATTGCCAACATCTACACACTCCATGCCCCCTGCGTCTCATGGTATGCGTCAGCCCTCATTTTTCATCATTCTCATTGCCTAGACCAGTGTTGCCCAAACTAATTTGCAAAGAGTTACCTACAATATAGTGGAACGTAACAGAAAAATAGACGACTGGCTAGGGCAAGTAGGTTCATGTTTGTCAGCTGCCCGGATGACTGGGTGAAAATTAACTTAGCAGCGGAGCTTGTATAGACCCTAATGGTTCAATAATGCAGGACCAAGAGTTCAATATTTGCAAACATGGCCAGAGTTTGTGTTAGCGATTAAAGACGCTATAAAGAGAAAATAACAGAGGAAACAGCTAATAGGTATTTAGCTAGTTTAAAACGAGGCCCGAACGAAACGCTCAAAGATTTGGAACTGGAATATTGCGGAGAGTGCGTGACTTAAGGTATGAGTTAGGCTACGATGACCTGAGAATTAGTCAGAAGGCTAAACAACTGTTGTGTATGTCAATCCCCGGGACATGGAGCTCACGTTTCGGCTGCAAGTGTAACGATGGATTACTATAGCTTATAGAGTACGCTACGGACTTGCAGAATATTCAGGGCAGTATAAGGATACAAATGACACTAGACAATCCTCTTATGTCCAAGCGGTAGATACGACCAATGCACATCGCGTTAAGGAGAGCGTAGGTAACTCCTTCTACACCAGAGGGGAGGGCACCATAGAGCGGTCCGCCTCCTCATGGTGTGACATGCTACACTTATGACCCCAGGTGTTGGAGTTGTGGTGGACGAGGCCACAAACGAGATGACTGCCCCAATAATAAGGAGGAATTATGAGATAAGGCCCCCAAGGAGGAAGGGCGGCCCACTTTTGAAGTGAGGGTGCGGAAGAGGTTGACTGCATTCCTGGACACTGGTAGTCAGGTAACCATCATTAAGATGGACTCATTTAGGACCTTCATCAGGTGCGCCTTAAGGAAGGGGTGCACAATTAACAGCTGTCAATGGTCAACATTTTGACGTTCTGGGAAAATGCGTTTTAACTTTTAACATTGAAAAAGACGAACCTTGTATCCATGAGTGTACTGTGGTGGATAATGTAACATTCCCTGGTGATATATTGTTAGGTATGGATTTTTTGAGACGATTCACGTATTCTTTGACATCGGAGAAGGGAGCAAGACACAGTAGGCTACAGTTGGGATCTGTGTCTTTCCCAGTAAAGTTAATTGATCACCCTCCCATAATTGCTTCCATTCAACGAGCACCTAAATAGTAAACCTGCCTAAACAATTGTTCAAGTCTCTTCAAGACCCTGACAAGAAAACATGTAGTCTACATGCTATACACAGACAAGTATGTCCACCACGGTCATTTAAGTTTATTAAAGTCGCCGTAGCAGAAACATTCAACCCGGAAGTACCCTTCAGGTAGCTGGCAGAATTGATAGGTTATTGATACCATATACTCTGGTGTCTGTTCATGACAAAGGTGCGATAATACCAGTGGTCAACCTCTCTCACAAACCTTATCGCTTTAGGGTAGGCGATAGTCTGACACAGGGAATTGTGGTAAATTTAAAAGAAATAATAGAGTCAGATACCACACAACCATCATCTGTAACAGCGCAATGTAGTGCACTGAACGTAAGAAACGAGGAGGCACACAGTAAGATCGGTAAAGAAACCCCGTTATCTCCTCAAGATAAGGAAATGGTGGACAAATTAATAACTGCTCTAGATTTGACTCATATGTCACCTGCGGAACGTAAACAGGTACGGGAAGTCCTCCGTAAATTTCCTAGGTTATTTGCGACCGAGGATGAGGAAATAGGCTACCTGCCTCAAGTCGAACACACCATTCCAACAGGTGATAATCCTCCGGTCCAAACACGTCAATGGAGACTCCCAGAGCAGGCGAAACAACTTATTAGAGATGAGTGTAGAAAGATGGTGAGACAGGGCGTTATAGAAGAAAGCACGTCACCGTGGCTTTCCCCAGTAGTGCTAGTACGCAAACCTGATGGTAGTTACAGGTTCTGTGTAGATTACCGTAAAGTGAACGAAGTGACAACAGCGGACGCTTATCCTCTGCCTCTCATTCAAGAAATTATAGACCATTTGGCACAGCTAAGTACTTCTCGACACTTGACGCAAAGTCAGCGTATTGGGCCATACCAGTTGCAAAGCAAGACAGAGAAAAAACAGCATTTTCGGACGGTGTTAGGACTTACCATTTCAAGCGTATGCCATTTGGATTAAAGACAGCTCCTTCATCTTTTCAGAGGGCGATAAATTATATTTTAAGCCCTGTTCTTGGTAGGCACTCATTGGCGTACCTTGATGATGTTGTAGTGTACTCTAGAACGTTTGATGAACACCTCCATGATTTAACAGAGACCTTGTCGCTGTTGAACAAGGCGGGTTCAACTGAACGCCCAAAAGTGTACCCTGGCGGCTCAGAAATTCAAGTTTCTGGGTTTTCAGGTAAGCACAGATGGAATACGCCCTGACCCGGATTCTTGTCGCGCTATTGCTGAAATGCCAACACCAAAGACAGCAAAGGACGTGAGAAGATTTCTGGGTGCAGCTGGGTATTTCCGTCGACACATAGAAGGTTTTGCGAGAACGTCAGCTTCACTGACGAATCTCACTAAAAAACGTTAAGTTTGTATGGACCCGAGAGCATGATGAAGCTTTTGAGAAGTTAAAATCGCAATTGAGTACTACTCCAGTTTTAGCAATTCCTAACTTTGAGAAAGATTGGGAAGTCCACACTGATGCTAGCGGCATTGCCATAGGTGGCTGTTTAATTCAGCGTGACTCGGAGAACAACCCGCACCCGGTAGCTTACTTTAGTAGGAAAGTGAAAGGACCGGAAGTAAGGTACTCAGCCACTGACAAGGAAGCTTTAGCTGTAGTAGAGAGTGTAAGGTATTTTGAGCCTTATGTTTCAGCGCCACTTCGTAATTTATACTGATCATCGAGCATTGACCCACATTTTTAAGAAAAAGACACGATGCCCGAGAATGACAAGGTGGGGTCACGAACTGTCAGCACACTCGTTTCAGATATTGTATAAGCCTGGTCCATCTCATGTTGTTCCTGATGCGTTAAGTAGGAACATTGCCACCATCAATATGAATGTAAACATTGAAACGATTGCGAGCGATAAGATGAGAGAACTTCAGATGAAGGAACAGCGATGGAAGGAAATTATTGAACATCTGGAAGGTGGGAAATATCCCTCGAGAAAACAAAGTACCTCTTTAAATGACTTTGCACTCAAAGAAGGAGTGTTGTACCATGTAAATGCTCAGAAAGACAGGGCGTTGTTTCAGCTAGTTATCCCTGACGCATTAAGCCTTCAGCATTAAACTTGCGCATGCGTCAAAGATTGCAGGTCACCCGGGAGTGTACAAAACTTACACAAAGGCCAAGTCATTATTTTATTTCCCAGGGTTGTTATCACATGTAATTAAGTACGTCAGGTCATGTGGGAACTGTCAACGACGCAAAGGTACTCCTAAAGTACAAGCCCCACTCCAGGAATTCTCAGAGATAGCAGAACCCTTGGATCGGGTGGGGGCTGATTTAATTGATTTACATAGTAGCAATTCAGGCAACAGATATGCGCTAGTTCTAGTGGACCATCTGTCCAGGTATACCACTCTAGTAGCCCTTCCCAGGAAAGACCCCCAAACAGTGGCAGATGCATTTTTAGCTAGGTTTGTTACTGTGTTCGGTCCGCCTAAAGTTCTAGTATCTGACAGGGGACAGGAGTTTATTGGTACGTTATTTCAGGAAGTATGTAAACTCTTAGAAACAACAACAGCGCTAACAACAGCATACCATCCCCAGACGAACGGCATGGTGGAACGAACAAATAGAACGGTGAAGGATATGCTTGCCATTTTAGCAGAGAATGACCCGGCCACTTGGATGAACAGTTGCCCTTTGTTCAGTTTGCACTAACACCGCAGTGCATCAGTCAATAAATACTCAACCACTCTTGCTGTTTACTGGACACTCTTGTAATTTTGCGTCAGGTCTGCTTAACAGACATACTATTAGTTATGGAGAGGATTATCCTTCAGAAATCCTCACCAAGATGAAGAATGCATGGAGGATAGCAGCTGAAGCATCAAGAAAGCAAGGACACGGTATGCCCATTATTATGATAAGCAGGTACAACCATTAAGAGTGAAGGAGGGAAGCCTAGTGATGCGGCTGAATGAGCCAGCGCCCGCCAATCAGAGTAGGAAGTTAGCAGCTAGATGGCGAGGCCCTTATAGAGTTATTAAGAAACTAGGCCCAGTAAATTTCATAATAAGGGTATATTTGAAGACCAGGTTGAAAGAACCATCCATATAATAAATTGAAACTTTATGTAGCAAGGAAGAACTGGAATTACCTTCAGTAATTCCAGTCCCCGAGAGAGTGGAGGGAATGGTTATTCCTGATGCTCATCAGAGGATGACGACCTTCTGTCATCCTTACTTAGTAGTCAAGTTAGGCCTGGTCACCCTATGGTCACCAGATCTCGCGCGCACATGAGCGCACAGTAACTGAGTTAAGCTGTCATCTGAGTTATAGGTAGAGGCAAAGAATTGTAATGTATGTGCTTAGTCAAGAGTGACGTACCTTTACCTACCCTGGAGGAGTTATCTTTCTTAAAACCTCCAGGGCAGATCCAGGTCTCCACCAGACATGAGTTATGAATGTTTCTTTTCCCAGGTCTGCTCACATTGTCACACTGTCGGCCATATCCCATCTCTACAACTGAGGCCAGAGTAGCATGTCACCGCTATTGTCTGGCGGGAACCAGGTTTAGTTCCCGAGGGACAGGAGGGGTCACACTACATCACCCCCTCCATCCCTCCCCCCCACCCTTGTTAGTGGTACCTGCCATGGTGGGGGCGGCAACATATCAAGGTCACAGCCAACACCTCATCACTTAATGAGGTTATGATACTGTCAACACTAGCTGTCATCTGGAGGACTGATTCAACATATCAGACGAGACATTAAGGAGGTCACCTGCCTTGCTATGAAGAACACCGGTGACCGGAAATGAACAGCCAAGAACAACGGAGTGGATTGGGCAACGGTTGCGGGATTACACAAGGTCTTGCCCACTCCTGAGGTTTCTGATACGCCGAGCAACAAGATGTGAAACTTGGTGGCTACGTAGAACAGCACGTTCCCTCTAGAGTGTGCATGATACGCCAACGCGGATGCACGATTTGCATCTTGGGCCTACAATCATGTGCATGATGGGATAACGAAGAAAGTCGTAAAGGCCTAGTACGACGTAGCAGAAGAAACACCTGTAAGTGGATGGAACCCAAGAGCTGGAGCCGGGACCCGAGGTTCTGCCGCCACGCCCACCCCGCCTCAACGAACTGGAGCTGTTCACTCATCAAGCAAGACCTCGTCTGGTGTCAACGTCTCAGTACTCCCAGGAAGACAACATGTATGCGGCAGACAGAACATCGCCAGCAGACGTTCAGCAGGCGACAACATCGTAAAGAGGATGGAACCCGGTACGCCAGAGTTCCCCCTGTGACCGGACAGCAAGTCAATCATCGCTGTCAACACCGACGTCATCGCCTCGTCGACGACCCGGAAGGATGGACCAGCAGCGCGGATGTACTGCGGATTGTGGACTAGATCAGTGAAGACTCTAGTCAGGAGGGGAGTGGATCTCTTCTCACAACAACTGAGGCCAGCTGAAGAACATCGTTGGTGAAGAACACGACGCATCGTTGCAGAACTACAGCCAGAAAACAGCAATGGGCGAGTCAACAACATCGTGACAACGGACTCGTCGGGAATAAAGACTTTGTTCATTTGTATATACATTATATGTAGTTTTTTTAAAGTTCAGAAACTTGGTGTTCACCGTTACAGAGAAAATAAGTTTATGAATGACAATTTTTGTGTAGACTCTGGTGAACTGGGGACCCGGAAATGGTTCCAGTAAAAATGTAATTGTTTGTCATGAATTGTGTTTTTTTCAAATTATGTTGATTTGTCATCTGAGAGGATTGCTGGGATGCCATTGCGGGCATGGTCAGCCTAGATTTTGAGTTACCATGGTAACTGTTATTGTTAGTTTTTTTATAAATATTTCTCGACTGTGAGATGTGTATATTTAGATAGGGTAGCTATTTTTTTCGAGGCATGTGCTAGTTCCTTTATGGTCTGGGATAAAAAAGCCATGTTCGAGTTCCTCGCCCACGGTTTTTCTTAAACCGGGACATTGGGGGATATGTAACAAGAGAGCAGTACATAGTACAACATGAACATCATAACAGCATGAACAAGCCACGTGGAGGATGAACAACCACAGGCGCCAGTCAGGCGGCGGCAGACAATGTAAAAGTTACACCTTGGTACCAGAACAGTCAGCGGTTACCAAGTCACTAGGAGGTCAGAGTTGGTACCGTCATGATATCCACAGGGATTAACTCCTCCACATTAAATGCAAACCCTCATGTTCAGCTGAGGAGAAGAGATCAAGAAGAGGGACAGTAGAGTGGGCGCAGCCCCAGGAGGACGTGTGTGTGGACTCAGGGAGGGAACATCATCTCCAGGAGAACTGTGGAACAACATACGAGTAAGTACGGCTCTCTTGAACTAAAGCACCTCATTCAGTACTCTTGGCCTCTGGTAGGAATTAGTTAGGGAAGTGCAGATTTAATTATTTTAAATAAAGTATATATTATCAAGTGTTATTAAATGTGTATTAATGGTTCCTTGTCTAAGTGATATTGGGCCTACCGTCCCTTTGACCTAGTGACCTAGTATCCGTAATTATCCAGTACTCCTCCCCCCGTCCGTCCCGTGTTGAGGGTTTAGTATTGGGTGTGTCCCGCCTTATTCTTGTGTATTCTATAGTTCCCAGTGGTCAGGATTATTCGAGTGTCAGGCCAGGATCCTTGTACCGTTCAATTGTCCCCTACACCTGTCCTGGTAGGTTATTCCATCTGCAAGACCTACGAATCTCACTCCGGTCCCCTGTCCGGTAATTCAGGGTGGTGGCAGCGTCACTCGGTAACTCATACGATAGGCTGTGACTACGAATATCTCTATCTTTCTGTCTCACTCTCCCTCGTCCTCACTGGCTCTCGTTCTCCCTCCCTTGCTCTCGTTCTCACTCTCCCTCACTAGTGTCTCACTCTCCCTCGCTCTCACTCGCTCTCGTTCTCCCTCCCTGGCTCTCGTTCTCGCTCGCCTCCCTCTGTCTCTGTCCCTCTCTCTCTCTCCCTCCTCTCTCCTCTGTTTACTGGTTTACGTCTCCGTATGACGGCCCGAGTGTTAACATCTTACATGATCGGTAGAGCATCCGTTATTACCATAGAAAGAGTGGAGATTGCGCGGTTATTTCAGTGGTAGTAGCTGGGTGCGCGGTCGAGATTTAACAAGCACGTTATTACAACAATGTGATTATACTGACATACCCCTCCATTGGTCCCTGTTCACTTTCACCACCTTCCTTTCACTATGATTGTCTCGCTGCAAGTTCTCTCTCTCGGTTCATGTTACCAATGTTTCTCCTGGTTCCATCCTTACCCCCACGGGAAGGATGGGTCCCCTTCCTATGTTTTGTAGAACCTTGACCCGCATGTCTAAAGCTTTTACCCCTTCTACAGTTCTGAACGCCTTTTTCCTTGCTCACTTTTTCACACTCCAGCTCCATCTCTGTCTCACAGATGGGCTAAGTCTGCCGATGGTGAAGGCTACTCCCGTTGTGTTTGCTAACTGCCTATATGTATCGCCTGCCCCCGAGACTAGCATCTTCATGGCAGAACTTTATGCAATTCTCTATGCTCTTCGTCAACTGCTTTCCGCTGTCAATCTTCCTTTGCTGTAGTTGACTCTCACAGTGCCCTCATGGCTCAGAGTCCTTTAATACTGTCATCCTGTTGTCTTCGAAATTCAATGTTGACTGTTTCTTATCTCCAGCATTCTAAGACAGTCAGTTTGCTGGGTTCCCACCATATTGGTGTTGAGGAGGCTATCCGCACTTGTCCCATTTCCTGCAAGTGTTCCTTATTTTTATTTCGACCCAGTTATTCATTCCTCAATCTGTGCCCGTTGGCAAGATCACTTGTTCTTCTGTTACTTTATAACTGCGTGCTCTTAAAGTAGCGTGTCCCTATGGCCTTCCCCCTACCACCCTAACCGGCAGTGAGAACGCTCTGGCAAGTTATGTATTGGCTATATACGTTAAACTCACGGTCGCTTAATGGACACCACCTTGCTCCTTATTGTCCAACTGTCCCTCTTATGTCCCGTCCCTCTTATAGTTGTGCATATCCTTGTTGAATGTCCGGACTTCCAGGACGAGCGTGTGTCTTGCTTCCGACAGTCCCCTCGCGTCACTGGTCTCTCTCGATAGTATCCTTGGTGAATCAGATACTTTTAATGTCATTCGTCTTATGCGCTTTGTGTCTCATATTGGCATCTTAATGATTTTAGCGTCTATTTAATGTGCTACATAGCTTCCCCCGACTTGGTGCCTTATTTTGATAATTACTTACTTATTTCAACCATGAGGCTTCAGCATCTGGCAGTCAAACTTACCTTGCCACGCTCAGTACTGTACGTATTTTAGTGTTGTCTTAGGTCAGGTTACGTAAATTTTCAAAAAGTATTGATTTCAAGATGTGCAGCTTTAAGACCAACTAAAACATGGTAAAGCTGAGTTTTATGTTTCAAATTTTATACAGGTATATTTTTAAACTATAGGTGGGGGGGCATTCAAATTATTGTTGTTGTGGTACTGTACAAAATATTACAATATGTTATTTTTTAATTTTCCAGTGAGAAATATTGCTTATCCGGATGTCCAATTTATCTAGTGAGGGGGCCTTCCTCATGTAGTTTGGATAATCAGCTCATATTTCTAACAGCATCACTAATCAGGCTGAAGTAGTTAAAAATGATATGGTAACTATTCATGTAAACAGGAAATTGGTGATAAAATTTGCTAGAGGCCTTACTATACCAGTCTGGTGAAGGAGCATAGCACTGGTTCAAGCATTGTGTTTGATTAAATACATTATACATAAATTACATAGTGTATACAAATCACTTTGGTATGGGGACTCCTCACTTATTATCGAGGGTTACAAAGCTGGTCAAGCTTCACTCTAAATTAAAGAAAAATAATTTATCTCCTACATTACTGAATCATGTTTATTTGGTTCATACTGCTATGTTACAAGATTTTATGTTATGAACATATTAAAATATGTATGAATGTGTTGTATTGCCTCTGAAAAATAACAAAATTTTTCTTAAGAATGTCAATGCCTGTACCGATCCAGAATGGAACGGAATTCGTGATATAGTACAGTAATACTACTGTTTAGAACTAGTACACAGTATTTATATACAGTATATAGAATGTATATATGTATAGAGCGCGCGCGCGCACACACACACACACACCACACACACACACACACACACACACACCACCACACACACACACACACACACACACACACACACACACACACACACACACACACACATTCAGCCCTCAGGAACTTGGGAAGATGAGCCCCAGAAGATAGTAATGTATCAGTAGAAGGGACTTCTACAATACAACCCTCATTTGCAGACATACTTAGAAGGAACCCCGTAAGTTGTCTCTGCAGTACAGGAAATTGCCATGAAAGTTGCTACTTCTCGGGAAGCAGGAAGATGCACTAACCGACTGATAAGAGGAAAAGAGCAGTGATTGTAGTAGGTATTAAGGGGCAGACAGGGACCAGTCCAGGGGAGAGGAGATATATGGACAGAGCCACAGTCAAAGAGATCCTTGAAGGGGTACAGATGGAGAGAGAACAGAATATAGAAAAGATTTTCAGGCTTGGCCAAGTACAATACACACACACACGACCCTGGAAGACAGAAAAGTAAGAGGAGACATGATCACTATCTACAAAATTCTCAAAGGAATTGACAGGGTAGAGAAAGATAAACTGTTTAACATGGGTGGTACATGAACAAATGGGGACACAGGTGGAAACCTGAGTACCCAAATGAGCACAAGGGCACTATCATAAAGAACTTTTCAGTGTCAGAGCAGTTAACAGGTGGAATGCACTAGGCAGTGATGTGGTGGAGGCTGACTCCCATACACAGTTTCAAATATAGATATGATACGAGCCCGTTAGGCTCAGAAATCTGTACACCAGACCAACTAGGTGAAGTTACACACACACACACCAGTCACACTAGGTGAGTACACACACACACACACACACACACACACACACACACACACACCACACCACACACACCACACACACACACCCACACACACACACACACAACAGCACACGCACACAGTATATATTTTACAATAAATATAAAAAATTATTTCTATTATAGCTAAAATCATTTGTCATATATGATAGCAACACAGTCTAGGCAGAAGGGATAAACCTGATATGAGCTCAAAACCTAGAGAGGAGGGAAATCAGTGTACCACAAGAGGCCATAATGTGACCTTATGACCAAACTGTCAACACCGACTGAGCACGGGTGCTATGCATGCATTTTATGCTAAGTTGAAATCACTGGTACAGTTTCAAGATATAAGAAGAGACTTTAAATGCAAAATTTGGGGGGGTGTCCTTTCTGCCAGCAGAAAAACAGTTCAGGGGTTTGAATAACACATTTCACACAATTAACAAATATGCATAGTGTAATAAATGCATCACAATATACAAGTGTTGGATAAATAACAAAACTAACGTTATTATAATAACATGGCGGAGTTGTATAACTTTCTTCAGTACAGGACAGCCATATCATTTTTATATCATAACATGCCTTCTATCACATTCTGCATTAATTGAGGTTCACTGAAGTTTGATAATATTTCTTAGCAATTAACAAATAACTTACTAAAGTTTTAAGCTCCAAAAGTAAAATTGATGTCAAAATTTAAAATGTTCAAAAACTAAACCATATCAGCTAAAAAAAAGATAAGATGGTTCAGAACCCCCCAAACTCCTTATGAAGACAAATATACTATAATGATATACATAAAATGCTCTAAATATGACAGAAAACTGATATACTGTACAGTATATGGTATACTAATTAATAACAAATGTATCAGCATGATATTTGTTGCAATATACAGTGTTGAACTGCAATGGTATAAATCTGACATCTTCAGATATCTTAACAAAATGCTACAGAGGACTCCAATACTGAAACTACATTATGCTAAAAATAATTTATACTGTATTATTGTGCTCATTAAAAATAGCTTTCAACTGGCATATTTTATGAGCAACTGATCTAAAGTTGAACAAATAATGTAAAGGTACAAGTACTACTTTTTAGGATGAGGAAGGTCATCAGACTATCACCAGCTCTCAGCTAGTGGCCATATGTTGAAAATTTACTCAATCATAAGTATTATACTAAGAATTATAGAGTATAAATAAATCATTTAAAGTACACCACTACTTTATATATAGTTTTTCTAAAACACTTTTGGATCAGGCAGCAACATATAAACTGGAGAAAATACATGAAGGTTCAGATTAAAGCAAAGATTTTGCTTCTGAAAATTTACGCAAATCAAATTTTAGAACAAGAAATATAGTATATAAGCCTAAAAATCCTGACTAAATACTGTGTTTTTAGCGCCCCTATGTGTAAAATATTGACAAATTAAATGCTTTCATTATAATAGGAATATTTTCCTTATACATGCATGATGACAAACTGATCTTAAACACAGCTGTTTCAGGTTTTTTAAATGTTTCATAGTTGTATTATAATGATGAATAGCATTTTACTTCAGAACATTATTTTTACAATTAACTAATTTATGAAATACTGACTACTGTATCCTCAGAATCAAAAAGATAACAGATTTGCATGCATAGAATATTCAAGTACAATAACAGCTGTTTGAAATAAAGGTCAAGATCTAGATAATCAAAATTAAGAAAATTTGTAGTTTTGTGCCTGATTGATACAGTTTGACTAGTAATATTTAGCTATGTACCCTTAACTAACTTTCAAGATATTTTAAGTGCATTTTGTTAATTTAAAACAACATGCATCACAA
>WNGS01166184.1:3394-44611 GCA_020271785.1 Procambarus virginalis | reverse complement strand
GGGAGGAGAGGAGATATATGGACAGAGCCACAGTCAAAGAGATCCTTGAAGGGGTACAGATGGAGAGAGAAGAACAGAATATAGAAAAGATTTTCAGGCTTGGCCAGTACAACAAGGACAGAGATCAGGTGATATAAGTGGTTTTCATAAGCGAGGACACAAAACAGAAATTTTAGCAAAGAGCAGCCTATTCAATGTAGCAAAGTTCAATAAGGTATTTCTGTAGAGGGATATGACCAGGAAGGAGAGATGGAGGGCAGCAGCAGCGAGGAAGGAGCACAAGGAGAGAGACAGGAATCAGGGAACCACAGCCAGAACCCTACGATTCCAGAGGGGAGTGGGGAACCCTCCACAGGCAGTTTCAACAGCCCCAGTGGGAGGAGAATCACGCCCACCTCCTACCTAATAGAAGCCGAACCTGCCTCAGCCCCTACGAGCCCCCATGAGTGGCCACCTGGACCACCCTCCCTACTTGCACAAGCCCTCCCTTCTTACCCACCTCCCTACTCCCCCAAGCCCTCCCTTCTTACCCACCCCTAAGCCCCTTCTCTCACACAACCCTAAGCCCTCCCTTCTCCCCACCCCACTAAGCCCTTCTTTCTCCCTAACCCCCACAAGCCCTTCCACATCTATCCCCACAAGCCCTCCTTTCTCCCCCTTCCCACAAGCCTCCTTTCTCCTTACCCCCAAGCCCTCTCCTCCTCCTACCCCCAATCCCTAATCTTTTCCCACCCCCACCCCAAGCCCTCCCTTCTCTCCACCCCTCCAAGCCCTCCCTTCGCTCCACTCTCTCCAAACCAGATCCTCCAGCCCCTCACGACCCATGTCCCCCTTACCCTCAGAACCCCTCATAACCCAGGGGCCCCCCCTTCCCCCTCCCCCATCCTACTGGGGCTCGAAGTCAATTTCCTTATGTCGGAGTCATTCAGAGTGAAAACTAGGTCGTCTCCCTGGTTCATTGGTTCCCTCATTCTTGTGGGTTCCCTGACATGCTGGCTTAAAAGCTTTTTGTTGCCACCTCCAGTAGTCTAGCTCTCCATGTTTAATATCCTCCATGCGGTTCCTTGTTCACCTATTGTTTACCTTGCTCCATGTTTACCTACTCCAGTGGAATCAACAGAAACTGAGGATGAACAGAAAAGACTCAGCTTCAAGGTGATGTACTCGAACATAGATGGGTTACAAGCAAGGCAATTAAGTGAACTTAGGGAAAAAGCAAAAGAAGGAAACCCAGATGTAATTGGACTCATGAAAACAAAACTCTCAGGAATCATAACGAATACGGTGTTCCCCAGGACTACACTGTAATAAGGAAAGAGAGGGAGGGTAGAGGAGGAGGTGGAGTGGCCCTACTCATGAAAAGGAATGGAGTTTCAAGGAGATGGTTATCCCAGACTGCGAGGGGTTTAGAGACTACATACAGTAACAGGCACCATGATGATGGGAAGACCAAGATAAGTAGTAGCAGTGATATATAACACTCCATCAAACAACAAAAGACCCAGGCAAGAGTATGACAGAAACAACATGGCAGTTAACAATATAATTGAGAGGGCAGCCTCTGCTGCCTGTAGAATTCGATCCCATCTGCTCATCATGGAGGACTTCAATCACGGAAGGATAGATTGGAAGAACAAGGAACCACATGGAGGAGAGGAAACATGGAGAGCTAGACTACTGGAGGTGGCAACAAAAAAACTTTTAAGCCAGCATGTCAGGGACCCACTAGATTGAGGTGAACCAATGAACCAGCGAGACTGGACCTAGTTTTCACTCTGAATGACTCCGACATAAGGGAAATTGACTTCGAGGCCCCAGTAGGAATGAGCAATCAAAGTGTACTGACGTTTAAGTATCTGGTCGAAGAAGGGTTAAAGGACTCGAGAAAGGGAACTGAAAGCAAAAGGCTAGCATTTCACAATTGAAACTATGAGGAAATGAGAAAATTCCTAATGGATATAACATGGGAAACAGAGTTCAAGGGAAAGACGGACCAAGACATGTTGGAATACATCATGCAAAAGTGAAAGGAGGCAACAGAAAAGTTTATCCGGGCCCAAAAGGAAAAAATGAAATGAAGATGAGAAACCCATGGTTTAATCAGAGATGTAAGCTAGTTAAGCAACTAAGTAAAAGAGCGTGGAGAAACTATAGGAATAACAGGACATTTGAGAGCAGAGAAGGATACCAAAGAGCCAGGAATGAATACGTCAGGGTGAGAAGAAAGGCAGAAAAGTAATATGAAAACGACATAGCAAGCAATGCTAAGACTAAACCTAAATTGCTGCACAGCCACTTCAGGAGAAAGACAACAGTGAAGGAACATGTAATAAAACTGAGGATAGGGGCAGACAGATTCACTACAAATGACAAAGAAGTGTGCAAGGAACTGAATAAGAAATTCCAGAAAGTCTTCACAGTAGAGCAAGGAGAAGTTCCAGAGATAAGAGAGGGAATAGTTAACCAGGCACCACTAGAGGAATTTGAGATTACGAGTGGGGATGTAAGGAAGCGTTTGCTAGAGTTGGATGTGACAAAGGCTATAGGCCCGGATGGAATATCGCTATGGATACTAAAGGAAGGAACAGAAGCACTGTGCCTGCCACTCTCCATGGTGTATAACAAATCACTGGTAACAGGTCAACTGCCAAAAATTTGGAAGACGGCAAATGTAGTTCTGATATACAAGAAGGGGGATAGACAGGAGGCACTGAACTACAGGCCAGTGTCCCTAACTTGCATACCATGCAAGTTATTGGAAAAAAATTGTGCGAAAAAAGCTAGTGGAACATCTGGAACAAAGGAACTTTGTGACACAACACCAACATGGTTTCAGGGATGGCAAGTCAGTCCTCACAGGATTAATTGAATTCTATGATCAGGCAACAAGAATTAGACAAGAGAGGGGTGGGCAGACTGCATATTTTTGGATTACCAGAAAGCCTTTGACACAGTACCACACCAGAGATTAGTGTGAAAGCTGGAGATGCAGGCAGGAGTGAAAGGGAAGGTACTCCATTGGATAAGGGAGTACCTAAGTAACAGAAGACAGCATATCACTGTGAGGGGTGAGGTCTCAAATTGGCGAAACATCACCAGTGAAGTCCCGCAGGGTTCAGTCCTTGAACCCATACTGTTTCTTATATATGTAAATGATCTACCAGAGGGTATAGAATCATTCCTCTCAGTGTTTGCCGATGATGCAAAAATTATGAGGAGGATTAAGACGGAGGAAGACACTATGAGGCTACAAGATGACCTAGACAGACTGAATGAATGGTCCAATAAATGGCTACTAAAGTTAACCCAAGTAAATGTAAGGTAATGAAACTAGGCAGTGGAAACAGGAGGCCAGACACAAGATTCAGAATGGGAGATGAAATCCTTCATGAAACAGACAGAGAGAAAGATCTAGGAGTTGATATCATACCAAACCTGTCACCTGAAGCCCTCATCAAAAGAATAACATCTGTGGGGTATGCAAGGCTGGCTAACATCAGAACTGCTTTCAGGAACCTGTGTAAGGAATCATTCAGAACCTTGGTATAGATCTCCTAGATCTTTCAGGTATAACCACATATGTAAGACCAATCCGTGAGTATGAGGCTCCAGCATGGAGCCCGTACCTTATCAAGCACAAGGCAAAGCTTGAAAAAGTTCAGAGATATGCCACTAGGCTTGTCCCAGAACTAAGAGGCATGAGTTACAAGGAAAGGCTGTGTGAAATGCACCTCACGACCCTGGAAGACAGAAAAGTAAGAGGAGACATGATCACTATCTACAAAATTCTCAAAGGAATTGACAGGGTAGAGAAAGATAAACTGTTTAACATGGGTGGTACATGAACAATGGGACACAGATGGAAACTGAGTACCCAAATGAGCCACAAGGGCATTATAAAGAACTTTTTCAGTGTCAGAGCAGTTAACAGGTGGAATGCACTAGGCAGTGATGTGGTGGAGGCTGACTCCATACACAGTTTCAAATATAGATATGATAGAGCCCAGTAGGCTCAGAAATCTGTACACCAGACACAACTAGGTGAGTACACACACACACCAGTCACAACTAGGTGAGTACACACACACACACACACACACACACACACACACACACACACACACACACACACACACACACACACACACACGCACACACACACACACACACACACACACACACACCACACACACACACACACACACAACACACACACACACACACACGCACACGCACACGCACACGCACACAGTATATATTTACAAATAAATATAAAAAATTATTTCTATTATAGCTAAAATCATTTGTCATATATGATAGCAAACACAGTTCTAGGCAAGAAGGGATATCCTGATATGAGCTCAAAACCTAAGAGAGAGAAAATCAGTGTACCACAAGAGGCCATAATGTGACCTTATGACCAAACTGTCAACACAGACTGAGCACGGGTGCTATGCATGCATTTTATGCTAAGTTGAAATCACTGTACAGTTTCAAGATATAAGAAGAGACTTTAAATGCAAAATTTGGTGTCCTTTCTGCCAGCAGAAAAACAGTTCAGGGGTTTGAATAACACATTTCACACAATTAACAAATATGCTAGTGTAATAAATGCATCACAATATACAAGTGTTGGATAAATAACAAACTAACGTTATTAAATACATGGCTTGAGTTGTATAACTTTCTTCAGTACAGGACAGCCATATCATTTTTGTCATCAAAATACCTTCATCAATTCTGCATAATTGAGTTAACTTGAAATTTGATAATATTTCTTAGCAATTAACAAATAACTTACTAAAGTTTTAAGCTCCAAAAGTAAAATTGATGTCAAAATTTAAAATGTTCAAAAATTAAACCATATCAGCTAAAAAAAAAAGAAAAGATGGTTCAGAAACCCCCCAAATCCTTATGAAGACAAATATACTATAATGATATACATAAAATGCTCTAAATATGACAGAAAAACTGATATACTGTACAGTATATGGTATACTAATTAATAACAAATGTATCAGCATGATATTTGTTGCAATATAAGGTTGTAACTGCAATGGTAAAATCTGACATCTTCAGATATCTTAACAAAATGCTACAGAGGACTCCAATACTGAAACTACATTATGCTAAAAATAATTTAATACTGTATTATTGTGCTCATTAAAAATAGCTTTCACTGGCATATTTTATGAGCAATTGATCTAAAGTTGAACAAATAATGTAAGGTACAGTACTACTTTTTAGGATGAGGAAGGTCATCATGACTATCACCAGCTCTCAGCTAAGTGGCCTTATGTTGAAAATTTACTCAATCATAAGTATTATACTAAGAATTATAGAGTAAAATAAATCATTTAAAGTACACCATACTTTATATATAGTTTTCAAACACTTTTGTCAGCAGCAAACATATAAACATAGAAAATACATGAAGGTTCAGATTAAAGCAAAGATTTTGCTTCTGAAAATTTACGCAATCAAATTTTAGAACAAGAAATATAGTATATAAGCCTAAAAAATCTGACTAAATACTGTGTTTTTAGGCCCTATGTGTAAAATATTGACAAATTAAATGCTTTCATTATAATAGGAATATTTTCCTTATACATGCATGATGACAAACTGATCTTAAACACAGCTGTTTCAGGTTTTTTAAATGTTTCATAGTTGTATTATAATGGTGAATAACATTTTACTTCAGAACATTATTTTTACAATTAACTAATTTATGAAATACTGACTACTGTATCCTCAGAATCAAAAAGATAACAGATTTGCATGCACAGAATATTCAAGTACAATAACAGCTGTTTGAAATAAAGGTCAAGATCTAGATAATCAAAATTAAGAAAATTTGTAGTTTTGTGCCTGATTGATACAGTTTGACTAGTAATATTTAGCTATGTACCCTTAACTAACTTTCAAGATATTTTAAGTGCATTTTGTTCATTTAAAACAACATGCATCACAAAGTATATAAAGCCACTGGTAATGTAAATGAATTGTCAGTGAATTCAAAATTATCAGTTTTGATCCTGATTTATACAGTTTGACTAGTAATATTTAGTTATGTAACCTTGACTAACTTTCAAAATATTTTAAGTGCATTTTGTTCATTTTAAAACAACATGCATTGCAAAGTATTTAAAGTCATTGGTAATGTAAATGAATTGTCAGTGAATCTTAGTACTGAGTGAAAAAATTGTACATTGTAAGATGCACCGCTCGGCATATAACCATTGGTGCCTGTGTAACTGTGCTCTTGGTGTTGCCATAGAGGCAGGGCATGATTTATTTACAGTAGGTGATTGAATTTAATGGTGGCAGCGTATGGGAGGCCTTGTCTCAAACACTGAATAATTAGTGGCTTAAAAATATATAAATACTGTAGCAACTGTGCAAACATTGTAATTAGACCATGTGTAAGTTTTTTTATAAATCTAATATTATATTATTATTAGGCCACTTTAAGTTATTGCCTAACAACCTGTATTTCTTCAAGCATTCTCTGTAATGTGAGAGGCCAAATTGGGAAGTTTGTGTGATGAATACTATCTGTTCTAAGCATCTACAGTGGAATGTCTCAAGTTTTCTTTGAATTTTCTCAAATTTATGGCAGTTTTCTAACTGTTAAAGAATCCAGGAAATGGTAAAGGTTTTCTAATTTTGAAAGTAAGTGCCTAAAGACAAACTAGCACTACATTTTGCTAAATTTATAGATTTTGTTTTTTCGTATTCACACCTAGTGCTATCATTTGAAACATCCACTTTCATCCTTACAATTGAATTTGTGAATATACATAGGGTACTGATAACATATAAAGTACCCATATAATTCTTACAGAGCAAGCTCTAATGTGTTAAGTTTTGACTTTGCTGTTATGCCATACGATATTCACAATCTCAGAATTTTAAAGCAAAGCAGCACAATCAACTAACTTGCAAAGATTAAAACACAGAATGACAGTTCATTCTCAATCAGTACCAATGTAAATTTTTCACCTGAAAGTACACACACACATCTTTTTAATCTGAAGGTATTTTTTGGCAATATGTATACTGCACTATATTAATAATTATTTGTGTTACAATGGAGGGCATGTGGTACAGAACCCTGCTGACTCAAATGATGTTGACATCACAACTCTTGGATATCCACAAATTACTCAGTTCTCATTTACAAAAACTCTCAAGTCAGTTTAGAAGTTAGATCATGAGTGCTTCACTAACTTATATATGGGCTAAGCATATAGCAAATTACATACTCTCAATTTATATTCCAAAACAAAAATGAGTGAACAAAAAATTTATTTTGTGTACTGTACATGGAAGTACACATGTCAAGTGCAGATACCTGTGCACCAAAGCAACAAGTTGCCTGAAGCTCAGCAAGTGTTCAGACTCCTTGTCCTGTTCTTGCACACTTACTAACGCTTTCCTATATTTATGTTTTAATGATTGTGCTATTTATTTGTAATATATGGATTGACAAATGAAAAATAACTAAGGAAAGAAATACAGTCAGGGGAGAAATAAAGTGAAAGTTATCTTGTTTATGCAACAACTTTGTGCTTCGTGTCTGCCTAACAGACAAATTACTAGGCATTATTAACAGGACTCATACAATTCTGTACTCACTTTCTTTAGCATAAAATATGGACGTGACTTCCAGAAATTTTGCATTGTCTATTTTACCATATTCCAAAAATAATTACAGTACAGTATAATATTCTTAAGCCATCATAAGAATGACACTATTTCTTGTTAATAAAAGTCAGGCTTAACTGTTTATATACAACAGTCAATGAACCTAGCGTGGCAATCCTTTCGGAGAAGCGAGAAAGCGTGCATTCACAAGTTTTCCCTAGCCTATTGAAAATGTTCAACACCACTACTTTTGCTAATATCTCAACTGAAATAACACGTCCCTGTATGTTACCACAATACACCTGTTAGTCACTGCTGTTTCTAGTGCTGTGGTGGGAATAAAACCTTACTACCATTATTTATAATGTTGCTGCAAGATGGCACAATGGCGTACTATAAATTATGTACATGAAATGCTGAGTGATGCATCTTCTTACATAATATCTTTGCTGAAAGCATGAGAGACCAAATAATACTTTCTAGTTATTCTAGTGAGGAACCTATAATTATGCAGCATCAATAGATCCAGAAAGCTGATAGTTTAAATGGACAGATGAAGTTGCTTTAAATTAGGGCTTTAATAGAATATATTACTGATATAAGCTATCTGGATAAATTACTCTGCAGTGTACATTTCTGTTGACCTAAGGAATGATTCATTAAGGACTAGTGACTATGGGTTTGTGGAATCTTAGACTAAACAACCCTGGACTAACATAGTTGACAAGAATATGAAACCACCAACATTACGAATGTCTAATTAAAATAAATAATAATGGTCTATGTTTTCTAATATTGTATTCTACAAACAAAATGGTGGATATTTTAATAATGGCAGCTTTTCTAATGAAAATGATAAATGTGTGTATCAATTAAGCAAATGGTTACAGATCATAGCCTTTATTACCTAAAAGCTCAGTAAATACAGTATATTTTCAATTTTTTTACTATTTTAAAAATGAATTTTATTAGTTTGTTTCAAATACTCAATATCAACCTTTAACAGGGTACTACAGACATTAATATTTGATGTTACAGATAATCACTGTTTTGTCGAGCACATCAACATATCTAAAATTTCAAAAAACTCTGTATACTGTCATTGACAACCATTTGTAACAAATTTAAGAAAAGTGTTGGCATGAGGGTGTTATGGCAGATGAGTGCAGGTTGATACTTTGATAAAACACCATACAATCTCTACAGAATACTTTGGGCATCAGCAAGTAGACAGGTTGTGTTCCCTGACAACCAGACCAAGTCGAGTACAGCGCCTTGGTGCAGGTGGTAGACAGCATACACCACCACTACGTGCATGATGTGGTGAGAGTTGGCCAGCAAGTCCAGACGTCCCGGAACCCACTTCTCCGGCACACGCAGAGCCCCAACGAATCCACCAAGCACCGCCAACAAATCCTGTTGATAAAAGTGGATCATTTAAGAAATAGCATAAGAAGCATATACAGTATATTACATATATATATATATATATATATATATATATATATATATATATATATATATATATATATATATATATATTTATATATATATATATATATATATATATATATATATATATATATAAATATATATATATATATATATATATATATATATATATATATATATATATATATATATATATATATATATATATTAAATATGACCGAAAAAGTAAGATTAATAATTCTAACACGAATTTTCTCGATCTTCCTTATGTTTCTTTTTACTGTTGATGGTAAATGAATGGATCAGCCACAGCTCAGAATGGAAGCAAGTCGACGAAGAACTCTGTAGGGTAAGGCAGGTCCTAGTCAACAACGGCTTCTCCAATGGTTTCGTTGAAGACATCATAAGAAGAAAGTGAAACGCCATGCAACCTCTGAAGAGACAACTAATACAACACCTATACCCCCTATTAGACTATTTTACAGGAACTTCTTTTCCACAGCTCATAAAACGGAGGAAAGGGTCCTGAAAGATATTGTTAATAGAAATGTTATCCCTACAGACAAAAATCAGAAGATACAACTGACGATTTACTATAAAAACCAAGAAAACGGCCAGCCTACTCATGAGAAACTCTCCAGACACTGAGCAGAATGCTCTAAAAGAGACCAACGTCGCCTATGCCTTCAAATGCCCTCTTGGGGACTGTAAGCCCCAAAAAACTCAGTATATATGCAAGACAACAACATCTCTTTCCAGGCGTTTAACGATGCATAAGCAACAGGGCTCCATTAAGGAACATATAATCTCTTCCCACAACCAAACCATCACCAGAGAAATCTTAGCAAACAACACAGAAATCATCGACAGATACAACGATAGCAGGCGGCTTGACATCTGCGAGGCACTACACATCAAGAAATCAACACCAGCAATCAACAGCCAATTAATGCACAACTATATTCTACCCACTTCAAGACTCCGCTCCAATATAGAAACATCAGGAAATATGGGATAATAGGCCTTCTGCAGTTCTGTTACCCAACTTCTATCTGTTACCCAACTACCCATTGTTCCGTGTTCTATGTTTTGTTGAAAGTTTGTTTTTTCACCCCACTATTGTATTACATCACCTCACCCAAATGCAGGTATAAGAGCCAAAATGCTGTTTCAGTCATAAAGTTGTGTGTGGATAAACTGAAGTCTTTGAAAATGTAATAAGTTTTACGAAGAGAATCATAAGGAAAATCGAGAAAATTCGTATTAGAATTATTAATCTTACTTTTTCGGTCATATTTAATAACATATATATATATATATATATATATATATATATATATATATATATATATATATATATATATATTTATATATATATATATATATATATATTTATATATATATATATATATATATATATATTTATATATATATTATATATATATATATATATATATATATATATATATATGTTATTAAATATGACCGAAAAAGTAAGATTAATAATTCTAATACGAATTTTCTCGATTTTCCTTATGATTCTCTTCCTATATATATATATATATATATATATATATATATATATATATATATATATATATATATATATATATATATATATATATATATATATATATATATATATATATATATATATATATATATATATATATATATATATATATGTATATATATATATATATATATATATATATATATATATATATATATATATATATATATATATATATATATATATACAAGTATATTTTGGTAGCAGTCTTTCTTGTAAATATATGTTATTAAATATGACCGAAAAAGCAAGATTAATAATTCTAACACGAATTTTCTCAATATTTCTTATGTTTCTTTTCATTGTCGATGGTAATTGAAAAATCAGTTCTCCAAAATTCATTTTTATTTTTAGTCTGATGCGACACTTGAACGCGTTTCGTAATAACTTATTACAGTTTCAAAGACTTTAGTTTACACACACACAACTATAACCTGCAAACACTAAACAGAGTTTTACCATACTATCATTTAAACAGCTTTTATTTTATATACCCACATTTGGGTGAGGTGATATGTTACAACAGTTTTGGATGAGGTGAACAAAACTTTCAACACAAGACAGAGCAAACTTTCAACACAAGACAGAACACGGTGCATTGGGTATAAATTGGATAAATTAAAGGGAAGAATGGGAGTAACTGCAAAGGGCCTATTGGCCCGTATTTCTTGATGCTTCTATATTGGTGCGGAGTCTTGAAGTGGGTAGAATATAGTTGTGCATTAATTGGCTGTTGATTGCTGGTGTTGACTTCTTGATGTGTAGTGCCTCGCAGATGTCGAGCTGCCTGCTACCCATTGTAGCAGGCACTAGACTATCACCCTACAGACAAAAATCAAAAGATACAATTGACGATTTACTATAAAACCAAAAAAAACGGCCAACCTACTCATGAAAAACTCTCCAGACACAAATGCCCACTTGGGGACTGTAAGCCCCGAAGAACTCAGTATATAGGCAAGACAACAACATCTCTTTCCAGGCGATTAATAATGCATAAGCAACAGGGCTTCATTAAGGAACATATAATCTCTTCCCACAACCAGACCATCACCAGAGAAGTCTTAACAAACAACACACAAATCATCGATAGATACAGTGATAGCAGGCGGCTCGACATCTGTGAGCTATTACACATCAAAACGTCAACATCATCAATCAACAGCCAATTAATACACAACTATATTCTACCCACTTCAAGACTCCGTACCAATATAGAAGCATGAAGAGGAAGTATGGGTCAATGGGCCCTTTGCAGTTACTTCCATTCTTATGCTCTCATATATCCACTTAATACCCATTGTTCCGTGTTCTGTCTTGTGTTGGTCAAAAGTTTGTTCACCTCATCCAAAACTGTTGCAACATATCACCTCACCCAAGTGCGAGTATATAAGACGGATAAGCTGTTTAGTGTTAGCGTAAGTAAAATTCTGTTTAGTGTTTTCAGGTTACAGTTGTGTGTGTAAACTAAAGTCTTTGAAAATGTAATACGTTATTACGAAACGCGTTCAAGGTCGCGTCAGACTAGAAATAATAATGAATTTTGGAGAAATGATTTTCAATTCTGCAAAATTCGACAGTAAAAAGAAACATAAGAAATATTGAGAAAATTCATGTTAGAATTATTAATCTTACTTTTTCGGTCATATTTAACAACATATATATATATATATATATATATATATATATATATATATATATATATATATATTATATATATATATATATATATATATATATATTATTTATTTATTTTATGCAAAATAAATCATATGCTGTACTGTATATGTACAGCATTTAAAAAACACGTGTTAATAAATAAGAGCAAAAAGTAATTACAAGCAGCGTGATCTGTACTCACTCACGACGCCTTCCTGGTCCCTGGTCACTATAGTCTGGGCAACTACTGGTATCTATGTGTACTTTACTGTTTATACTTGTACAAGTGGAACCCCTTGTACCTGCACATGCTAAGGGTAGTGTGTATGCAAGCAGAGTGGGAAAATTGTGCATGCACTTAAATGCCAAATATCATCGCTTCTATGGTTGACAACAACTGGCATAGATGCTTACTGTGGGAGCAGTGTCACACAACAACTGGCATAGATGCTTACTGTGGGAGATGTGTCACTTAGATGTACTGATGATGAATCATAAGTCATTAAACAGTTGGCTACTCATAGTAAACGTATCTTTATAAAATTAAGTGAATAAATAATTACTGTCAGCCTAATGAGGAAGCAGCCGCATGTAAAAATGTCAACAAATATTCTCCCTAATAATAATACAGGGTTTTATTCCAGCAGCAGGATACAGACATTTGGGTAAATTTCTTTTACCTGATGCCCCTGTTAACCAAACAATATATAGATACCTCGAGCCTAGCCTCAGTCTGGACTCGGGGAGTAGAAGAACCCCAGAAACCCCTGTCTTTGATGTCAAAGTGCCTCTTAGCTATTACAGCCAGACTGATTCGATAAGTCCAACACAATTTGTAGTTCTGTCTTGAAACCTTCCACAGTTATTTATAGTTATATTTCTTATATTCGTTGACAGGAGATTTAAGAGTCACTTGCCTCAGGTATTTACACTGTGGCAACCCGACTTTTCATTGTAATTATTTTATGCTTCCAACCATATCTCTTCCTCTTATATGTTGTAATTCTTTTGTGCAGGTTTGGCACCTAACCGTCCAGTATCTACCATGTGTATGAGATGTTTCATGAGTCTCGATTCCAAAAAGTACAGTTGAGTGCTTTGAGCCGGTCCCAGTAGTTGAAGTGTTTTACTGATTGACGGCATTAAAGGAGTGTTTATCAATTCTGCATCTTACCATATCTTTTACTCCAGTATGTCTAAACGTGCTACATATATTATCTTTATTAATTCTATTTCAGAAATTGTTGTAAAATAGCTCCAACACTAAGTGCTGAATGATCTTCTTAATTAAGGTGTTATATTAGTAAACTCTGCATGCGTCATTTAACTCATAATACCAAATTGTGTTGAGTTAAGTGATATAATTAATATCTGATTTTACCTGAGGCCCACAATCTCTCTAGTGGCCTCGATGAGGACAGGAAGATAGCAGATTGTCAAAGGTCCCCCCCCCATTTGTCCTGATGATTTTATCCAGCTGGATCTTAAATTGCAGCAGTGTTTTGGCATTTACTGCTTCAGCGGGTAGGTGGTGTCATGGGTTTATATCCTGTATGGTTGAAAGTATCTCCTTCAATGTGGCTTGTTGATCTTGAGGCTAGTGTTACTTTTAAAGATTGGTCTGGATCAATATCCTCCAACTTATTCAGTATTTTATAAGTTCTGCTGAGATCAGCCGTGTTAAGTCTGGTTTGTAATGTTGTTAGCCCTGTGGCCCCTCAACAGTTCTGGTATAAGAGTCTACTTAGTTCTGGAATAATTTTTGTCGCTTGGTGTTGAGCTTTCTGCAAAGCAGATATTTTTTTTTTTGAGATATATACAAGAGTTGTTACGTTCTTGTATATGTCTTTCTGAAGATGAGGCCTCCATGCTTGGATAAAATACCCTAAATGGGGCCACACCAGAATTTACACAGTCAAATAACTACCATCTTTTCCTTGAAATCAAAGATTCGTTTGCCTATTCCTAGTTTTTTTTTACTGCAACTCCCATTTATGCAATTTTCAGAGATTGGCGGATTCTGAGTCCAAGGGCTTTTTCCCTTGTCCAAAACACTTTTTTTCATCAATCTGCTGCAAATCAATGAGGTTGATTTGGCAAATGCGATGTGCATTGTTATGTCCCACATGCAACATCTGGCATTTTTCGATATTAAAAAGCATTTGCCAGTCTTCCGATCATTTGTGGAGTTCATGTTAATCCTTATGCAAGACCTTCATATCATTGTCACTTTCTACTTTATCGTAAATCTTTGTGTCATCTGGAAATTGAATGATGTGGTTTGTAATATTATCATCTATGTCATTGTCCGGCCAGGCCAGGCTATATGAAGCCTGGCCTCGGGTCAGGCTTGGGGAGTAGAACAACTCTCAGAACCCCATCAAGCAGGTATCATTGATATGCATATACTCAGGACTCCCTCTTTATTCATCACGCGACAGATCCTACCCAAGGCAACAGCATTCTTGATGTTGTGCTAAGAATGGAATGTTCCATTCCAGAATGTTCCATGAATGGAGAGGGAATGTTCGATCAAGCCCCGGGAGAAGAGACGTTTTTCTCTACAAATGACCACTAAGGTGGAATAGTCCAAATGAAACCCACAGAATGGTCACAGATGATAACTATTATGCTTACTTTCACGGCGACTATAACAAAATCTGAGAAGAAATACAAAATACGTCCTGGAGGGAGATGCTTACTTTCATGATAAAGAAAGATGGAAAGATGGGAGATGATAAGAAAGATTAACACAATGAAGCATCATGGGATAACTTTACAAAAATCATCTCAGAATTTGCACGTAAACACAGGCCAAGAAGGACGAAAACGAGAAAGGGCCGCTTGGATGAGAACATGAATATAAAGAGCTCTAATAACGAAACTCAATCTGTGAGAGATGTACCAGTCCACCAAGACTCACAGATTATGTGACACATGACAGACTACTGGATGTAGCCACCAAGGAAAGCAGATCAGCCCGAGGCTGATCTAATATAGAACATGCCGAGGAGAAGAACCGAGGAGACTAATATAGAACATGCCGAGGAGAAGAACCGAGGAGACTAATATAGAACATGCCGAGGAGAAGAACCGAGGAGACTAATATAGAACATGCCGAGGAGAAGAACCGAGGAGACTAATATAGAACATGCCGAGGAGAAGAACCGAGGAGACTAATATAGAACATGCCGAGGAGAAGAACCGAGGAGACTAATATAGAACATGCCGAGGAGAAGAACCGAGGAGACTAATATAGAACATGCCGAGGAGAAGAACCGAGGAGACTAATATAGAACATGCCGAGGAGAAGAACCGAGGAGACTAATATAGAACATGCCGAGGAGAAGAACCGAGGAGACTAATATAGAACATGCCGAGGAGAAGAACCGAGGAGACTAATATAGAACATGCCGAGGAGAAGAACCGAGGAGACTAATATAGAACATGCCGAGGAGAAGAACCGAGGAGACTAATATAGAACATGCCGAGGAGAAGAACCGAGGAGACTAATATAGAACATGCCGAGGAGAAGAACCGAGGAGACTAATATAGAACATGCCGAGGAGAAGAACCGAGGAGACTAATATAGAACATGCCGAGGAGAAGAACCGAGGAGACTAATATAGAACATGCCGAGGAGAAGAACCGAGGAGACTAATATAGAACATGCCGAGGAGAAGAACCGAGGAGACTAATATAGAACATGCCGAGGAGAAGAACCGAGGAGACTAATATAGAACATGCCGAGGAGAAGAACCGAGGAGACTAATATAGAACATGCCGAGGAGAAGAACCGAGGAGACTAATATAGAACATGCCGAGGAGAAGAACCGAGGAGACTAATATAGAACATGCCGAGGAGAAGAACCGAGGAGACTAATATAGAACATGCCGAGGAGAAGAACCGAGGAGACTAATATAGAACATGCCGAGGAGAAGAACCGAGGAGACTAATATAGAACATGCCGAGGAGAAGAACCGAGGAGACTAATATAGAACATGCCGAGGAGAAGAACCGAGGAGACTAATATAGAACATGCCGAGGAGAAGAACCGAGGAGACTAATATAGAACATGCCGAGGAGAAGAACCGAGGAGACTAATATAGAACATGCCGAGGAGAAGAACCGAGGAGACTAATATAGAACATGCCGAGGAGAAGAACCGAGGAGACTAATATAGAACATGCCGAGGAGAAGAACCGAGGAGACTAATATAGAACATGCCGAGGAGAAGAACCGAGGAGACTAATATAGAACATGCCGAGGAGAAGAACCGAGGAGACTAATATAGAACATGCCGAGGAGAAGAACCGAGGAGACTAATATAGAACATGCCGAGGAGAAGAACCGAGGAGACTAATATAGAACATGCCGAGGAGAAGAACCGAGGAGACTAATATAGAACATGCCGAGGAGAAGAACCGAGGAGACTAATATAGAACATGCCGAGGAGAAGAACCGAGGAGACTAATATAGAACATGCCGAGGAGAAGAACCGAGGAGACTAATATAGAACATGCCGAGGAGAAGAACCGAGGAGACTAATATAGAACATGCCGAGGAGAAGAACCGAGGAGACTAATATAGAACATGCCGAGGAGAAGAACCGAGGAGACTAATATAGAACATGCCGAGGAGAAGAACCGAGGAGACTAATATAGAACATGCCGAGGAGAAGAACCGAGGAGACTAATATAGAACATGCCGAGGAGAAGAACCGAGGAGACTAATATAGAACATGCTCAAAAACATCCAGGTAGGTCCCAGTTCCGTCTTTGAATACTATGAATACAAAGCATGAAATCAAGGCAAAGTCACGGCAGGACTTTGAAAGGTGATCAACTAAGACAAAAGTCACAACAGGACCTTTAACTGACAAATAAAGCAGCAGCTGACACTCTAAATGAACACCTTACATCAGTATTTACACTAGGAAGATTAGACAACATCCCTACATAAAACAAGAACGAAAAATTGACGAAAAAGTGAGGGTATTAAAGCATATTAACAATCTGAACGATACTAATGCACAGATTGTGGATGGTCTTTAGTCCAATATCACAAATGAACTGTGCCCACAACTGAAACTTTTATTCAGAAAAGTCCTTAAACCAAAGAAAAATAGATTCCCCAAGATTGGAAACATGTAAATGTCACTCCTATCTTCAAGAAAGATAGAAGTGGTGCGGCCCAGACTACAGACCTACCAGCCTCACTGGTGCGGCCCAGACTACAGACCTACCAGCCTCACTGGTGCGGCCCAGACTACAGACCTACCAGCCTCACTGGTGAGGCCGAGACTACAGACCTACCAGCCTCACTGGTGAGGCCGAGACTACAGACCTACCAGCCTCACTGGTGCGGCCCAGACTACAGACCTACCAGCCTCACTGGTGCGGCCCAGACTACAGACCTACCAGCCTCACTGGTGCGGCCCAGACTACAGACCTACCAGCCTCACTGGTGCGGCCCAGACTACAGACCTAACAGCTTCACACATCTTCAAGCTTGTGGGAATAATTTTAAGGGAAGAATTAACCCACAATCAAAGTTTCAATCGTGTAAAAAGAATACGAGAACAGTGTTGTCAAAAACATGTCCCGCCGAACAAACCTCAGGTTTCTGGAGTCGTACACCAGTACAAAGAGCAAGTATTTCCAGTTGATATTGTGTACATGGACTTCTCTAAAGCCCTTCAACAGGCACCAGATGAAACACTGCTACAGAAACCACAGTAATACAAAATCAACAGGAAAATAACAGAATGAACAAACCAAGAGGTGAGGAATAACAGAGAGCAAAGAGCCCTCCTAACAGAAGGAGAGTGGCAGGAAACACATTGTGAATATATTACCACAATGCTTCATTTCGGGATGCCGGGTTCGATTTCCCGNCTGAACGTGAGAGTTGGAGATCTTACGATTCCACCATTACGTCTGACACTCCTCTGCGGGGAATAAAACCCCCAAGATAGATGTCTCGCTAGTCCTTCACCTCCGCGAAGGTGGTGGATGTTTGTGTCTTTGTGGCGGAATTCGAACTGGTGTCGTTCGTGACCGAACAGGGTTTACACTTTTCGACTGTTAGCTCCGGTTCTCATCTTCCTCCTTTTCCTTTCTCGTACAAATGCAGATGTGGAATGATTCTTGAATCTTGTCCCTTAGATTTTCGCACTCATCTTCAGGTTTTCTATACGATTCTTTCTCACAGAACTCGAGTCTGCCCTGGCCCTTTGCGGTTCTACGGCGGCGGGCTCATGTTATATTAATTATGAGATGCTTTGCCATCTCCCTCCAATGTACGTTTCAGTCAAAACTGAATGTTTATAACCGTGTCTGGAAGTCGTCGTCAGTCCCTGAGGACTGGCTTGAGGCGGTTGTTCTTCCTATTAGGAAACCAGGTTCTCTAGGGTCATCCCTTAAGACTTGCCCCATTACTCTCACGAGTTGCGTCTGCAAACTCTTTGAACGTTGGGTCAATGTCCGTCTGATGTGGTTCTTGGATCACTATCACCACCTCTTCCTTTCTCAATTTGGCTTTCGCAAGGGTCGCAGCACGACTGATGTCCTCGTGAACATGGAGGTCTATATTCGTACTACCATGGCTACGAAAACCTCTGTTGTTGCTGTCCTTTTTGACCTGGAAAAGGCATACGACATCACGTGGAGATACCATATCCTGTCCCAACTCCGTTCTTTAGCCCTTCAGGGTATTCTCCCGCTCTTCCTACAAACTATTCTCCCTATAGTCGTTCCTTTAGAGTCAGGCTTGGTACCACTCTCTCTGCCTCTTTTCGGCAATATGAAGGTGTACCCCAAGGTAATGTTCGGAGCACTACTCTTTTCTTGGTTGCCCTCAATGGTCTTCTTTCCTCCCTTCCTCTGGCGTTTTCTCAGCCTCTATGTTGACGATCTTACACTCTGCTGTCAAGGTGATGACTCACCTTTCCTCCAACAGCTGCTTCAACTTGTGATTGATGCCGTGTCATCCTGGGCCACCAATTATGGCTTCAAGTTATCTACATCTAAAACATGTACCATGACTTTTACTTGGAAGCAAATCGTTCTTCGTTCCCCTTTGTCGCTTTAATGGTAATCTCCTTTTGTACAAAGATTCTGCTAAGCTTTTGGTTCAACAACAATCGCTCTTTGACAATCGATTGCCTTGTTCACCCCATATCTTTTATCTCCGAGTTGAATGCTCTAAGGCCATTAACCTACATAAGGTCTTGTCCCATACGTTCTGGGAAGCTGATAGGCACACGCTCCTTTCTTTACATTCTTCTCTCGTGCTGTCTAAACTCGATTATGGCTGTCCTGCTTACTCGTCTGCTTCTCCCTCAACTCTTCGCAGTCTTGATGCTCTTCACCATACTGGGCTACACCTCAGCTCTGGGGCCTTTCGCTCGACTCCTACCCGGACCCTGTATGTTGAGACCGGCATCCTGTCTCTACAGGATCGCTACTGTCTTCGTTACTTTGCGTGGTCCTTACAACACCCTCACTCTCGCTATGTCTTACTTTGACCATTACCCCTCCATTGGTCCCTGTTCACTTTCACCACCTTCCCTTTCACTATGATTGTCTCGCTGCAAGGTTCTCTCTCTCGGTTCATGTTACCAATGTTTCTCCTCGTGTTCCATCCTTACCCCCACGGGAAGGATGGGGTCCCTCTTCCTATGTTTTGTAGAACCTTGACCCGCATGTCTAAAGCTTTTACCCCTTCTACAGTTCTGAAACGCCTTTTCCTTGCTCACTTTTTTCACACTCCAGCTCCATCTCTGTCTTCACAGATGGGCCTAAGTCTGCCGATGGTGAAGGCTACTCCGTTGTGTTTGCTAACTGCACCTATATGTATCGCCTGGCCCCGGAGACTAGCATCTTCATGGCAGAACTTTATGCAATTCTCTATGCTCTTCGTCAACTGCTTTCTCGCTGTCAATCTTCCTTTGCTGTAGTTGACTCTCACAGTGCCCTCATGGCTCTAGAGCCCTTTAATACTGTCCATCCTGTTGTCTTCGAAATTCAATGTTGACTGTTTCTTATCTCCAGCAGATCTAAGACAGTCAAGTTTTGCTGGGTTCCCAACCATATTGGTGTTGAGGAGGCTATCCGCACTTGTCCCATTTCCTGCAAGTGTTCCTTATTTTGATTTCGACCCAGTTATTCATTCCTCAATCTGTGCCCGTTGGCAAGATCACTGTTCTTCTGTTACTTTTAATAAACTGCGTGCTCTTAAGAGTAGCGTGTCCCTATGGCCTTCCCCCTACCACCCTAACCGGCAGTGAGAAACGCTCTGGCAAGGTTATGTATTGGCTATATACGTTAAACTCACGGTCGCTTAATGGAACACCACCTTGCTCCTTATTGTCCAAACTGCATTGTCCCTCTTATAGTTGTGCATATCCTTGTTGAATGTCCGGACTTCCAGGACGAGCGTGTGTCTTGCTTTCCGACAGTCCCTCGCGGTCACTTGTCTCTCTCGATATTATCCTTGGTGAATCAGATACTTTTAATGTCATTCGTCTTATGCGCTTTTGTTCTCATATTGGCATCCTTAATGATATTTAGCGTCTATTTAATGTGCTACATAGCTTCCCCGACTTGGTGCCTTATTTTGATAATTACTTACTTATTTCAACCAGTGAGGCTTCAGCATCTGGCAGTCAAAACTTACCTTGCCACGCTCATGTACTGTACAGTAATTTTAGTGTTGTGTTAGGTCAGGTTACGTAAATTTTCAAAAAGTATTGATTTCAAGATGTGCAGCTTTAAGACCAACTAAAACATGGTAAGCTGAAGTTTATGTTTCAAATTTCAATACAGGTATATTTTTAAACTATAGTGTGGGTGGGCATTCAAATTATGTTGGTTGTGGTACTGTACAAAATATTACGAATATGTTAATTTTTTAATTTTCCAGTGAGAAATATTGCTTATCCGGATGTCCAATTTATCTAGTGAGGGGGGGTCCTTCCTCATGTAGTTTGGATAATCAAGCTCATATGTCTAACAGCATCACTAATCAGGCTGAAGTAGTTAAAAATGATATGGTAACTATTCATGTAAACAGGAAATTGGTGATAAAATTTGCTAGAGGCCTTACTATACCAGTCTGGTGAAGGAGCAGAGCACTGGTTCAAGCATTGTGTCTGATTAAATACATTATACATAAATTACATAGTGTATACAAATCACTTTGGTATGGGGACTCCTCACTTATTATCGAGGGTTACAAAGCTGGTCAAGCTTCACTCTAAATTAAAGAAAAATATTTATCTCCTACATTACTGAATCATGTTTATTTGGTCCATACTGCTATGTTACAAGATTTTATGTTATGAACATATTAAAATATGTATGAATGTGTTGTATTGCCTCTGAAAAATAACAAAATTTTTCTTAAGAATGTCAATGCCTGTACCGATCCAGAATGGAACGGAATTCGTGATATAGTACAGTAATACTACTGTTTAGAACTAGTACACAGTATTTATATACAGTATATAGAATGTATATATGTATAGAGCACACACACACACCACACACACACACACCACACACACACACACACAACACCACCACACACAACACACACACACACACACACACATGAAACCTAAATGAGGAGGCTTTTAGGGCGCTTTACACTGCATACGTGAGACCCGTCTTAGAGTATGCCGCGCCCATCATGGAGCCCCCACCTGAAGAAACACATAAGGAAACTGGAGAAGGTTCAGAGGTTTGCGACGAGGCTTGTCCCAGAGTTACGAGGGAAGGGATATGAAGAGCGACTGAAGGAACTGAACTTTACGACACTAGAGAAAAGAAGGGAGAGAGGAGATATGATAGGGACATATAAAATACTCAGGGGAATTGACAAAGTGGAAATAGATGAAATGTTCACACGTAATAATAACAGAACGAGGGGGACATGGGTGGAAACTGGAAACTCAGATGAGTCACAGAGATGTTAGGAAGTTTTTCTTTTAGCGTGAGAGTAGTGGAAAATGGAATGCACTTGGGGAACAGGTTGTGGAAGCAAATACTATTCATACTTTTAAGACTAGGTATGATAGGGAAATGGGACAGGAGTCATTGCTGTAAACAACCGATAGCTGGAAAGGCGGGATCCAAGAGTCAATGCTCGATCCTGCAAGCACAGATAGGTAAGTACAGATAGGTAAGTACACACACACACAAACACACACACACACACCACACACACACACACACACACCACACACACCACACCACACACACACACATTCAGCCCTCAGGAACTTGGGAAGATGAGCCCCAAGAAGATAGTAATGTATCAGTAGAAGGGACTTCTACAATACAACCCTCATTTGCAGACATACTTAGAAGGAACCCCGTAAGTTGTCTCTGCAGTACAGGAAATTGCCATGAAAGTTGCTACTTCTCGGGAAGCAGGAAGATGCACTAACCGACAGATAAGAGGAAAAGAGCATGATTGTAGTAGGTATTAAGGGGCAGACAGGGACCAGTCCAGGGGGAGAGGAGATATATGGACAGAGCCACAGTCAAAGAGATNTTGTTGAAACAGCAGAGCTATAGGTGGCGCAAGGGCATGGGAGGCGCTCTTGTATACAATGGATGGGATTTCACTGATGTTCCCAGCTTTTGCTTTTAGTGAGTGTATGATGGACACAACATCTGTCGGGCTGACTGGTGAAAGGAGAAGAGAGTTTGGATAGCTGCCTGAGAGATATGTGTTGATATGTGTCTGAGTCTGTGGGATTTTACTGGCAAGGTTAGCACCAACCGATGAAAAGAAGCTATTAAATTCATTCGCCATTTCTAAGTCAGTGACGGTGTAAGGCCATCCTTTGAGAGTGTTATCTGGTTGTGGGAGTGTTGTTTAGTTCCTAGGATATTAGAGATGGTATTCCATGTGCTTTTCATGTGCCTTTTGCTTCTTTGAATCTAGTCTCATAATATGAAAGTTTAGCTTTTCTTATGATACTGGTAAGCACTGATGAGTACCTTTTAAAGTGCGTTCTGGCTACTAGGTACGACATATATATATATATATATTTATATATATATTGTGGTTGCAGTATTAACGTAATTTTGGTAGAATTTGGTGAGTGACGAGGCTGTCGGGAGTGGCAGCCATCGCTCTGTCGAGTAACGTAAAACTCGGGAGTGTTTATTCGGCATGCGTGATCGATAAATCACTCACCCATGTGATTTAAGGAGTGCAAGATCTCCTTAGTGTTCCCAATAACGTTTGATAGCTGTAGGCTACATGTGTCAGCAGTAATTGTGTATATATATATATATATATATATATATATATATATATATATATATATATATATATATATATATATATATATATATACATATATATATATATATATATATATATATATATATATATATATATATATATATATAATCGTAGTGTCACGTTGCCCAGTGTTATTGTGTTATTTACTGTGTGGTGATTGCAAATTTGGGACCTATGTTCTAGGGGTTATTGAGAGCACTGGGGTCATTTGCAACAGTAAGTAAGTAAGTAAGTGTTGAGCAGTATTCTAATACTTGGAAATTTGAGTACTTGCCGTGTGTGTTGTTGCAAAGGGGTTGTCATTGTTAGTGATTGTTGCTAGAGTTGAGCAATCACCGTGGGTAACTGCAGTTCAGTAAAGCCATTGTGGGGGCAGTGTTCTAGAGGGTTCATGTCCTGTATGTTATTTTACTAGGTTCTGCAGTATTGTCATTGCAACCGGATTGTAACGTAAATCACTGTGATTTGTTAGTGTGATTTGTCATTGTCGTGAGTGAACTCGGCTGTAGACGAGTACTTGGGTATACATATATTCTCCTGTTTATCTGGTAGGACATCGAAGTCCAGTATTCAGTGAGGTGATTGCAAGGCAATTTTTTTTTATTTTTATTTTTAATTTTACATGCAAGCATGCAAGTATAAGGCTATAAATACAATAAAAAGAACAGAAGAAACAAAATAAACAAAACAAAAAACTACCGGCCAGAAGGACCGACAGCACAGCACAAAAACAACCAACATCAATAAAACAAATAGTGCAAACAGGCTAACAATACCCAAAACACAATAACACATAAAACAAGACAAACATCATAAAACACAGAGAAAGCATAAGGAGAACAAAGACAAAATATGTAAATAAAATCATAAAACATACAACAATCCAAGAAACATAAACAAAAGCCACACATGGCACAATAACAACACAAACAATAAACAAAAACATGCACAACCACTTGCAGTGCAAGAAATATAAGGAGAGGCACAAGCACAGAACGTAATAGGGCAAACAGCATAGCCAGAGGGGCACATAATACAACAGAATCAAAGAAACAGATAAGCATGAAATGGTATAGCCACACACTAAGTACGTTAAAAACATAAGGACCACAATAAACAGGGACATTGAGAAACTAAACATTACACCGGCCTGAAGGGCGCACAATAAATACATCACATATCAGAACATACCACAAGTCCTATACATACACGAGACACACAGCAATCACACAAACTATCAAGAGTGCGCATACTTATCCGGCCACTCTGCCGCCGGGAAACGAACACAATACGCCTCCCAAAGCAACAGGATGTCGTCCGGAACAGGGTGATCATGGGCCGTACGAGGATCAGGCATCAAGTCCGGCACACCCTCAACAAAAACCCGAGCCTGTGGAACCCAGACAGTCGAGGGGCACCACGGAACAGGCTGCACTCGGTCAATAAAGTAAAATGACAAAGGGTTGTTCGTCCTATCATACGCCACGCCGGAGGCCAAGATGATTGGGACGGGCTTCCCCCTACAGGCCCAGGCAACGTGCAGCGCACTTGTAACCTCCTTGGCACCCCCACAGGGCTCTGCGGCAACCTTCTTCAGCAACAACACGAGGTCGCGGCCCGCACCAGCACCCACACCACCTACGTCCGGAGGAGCTACCACCTCCCACTGCGGAGAACCGTCTGCAGAAGAAACAGGAGGTGAATCATAATCACAATCGTCGTCATCAGCAGGCACATGGACGTCAGCGACCACCATCGACACAGAGCGTGAAGCACCCGGAACCACCACATCATCGTCCGAAGACCCACCGGCGGCGAAATCCTCCACATCAGCCCAAGCAGTAGAAGAACGCCGGGACCGCTTGGGCACCGGGCGCACATCCTCAGAGCCGGAGGCGGACCCAGAACCACGGGCATCACAAGCCGTGCGAACCAATGCCCGTCTCATGATGGCAGCAGCCTCAACCGCAGGGGGAACCGGGCCGCACACAACAGGACGCTCCGCAGTCCCCCCCCAGCACCCAGCTCAGCCGAAACACCCGGCGAAGGCACAGGGCCAGACGCAGCAGCAGGAGACGAGGAAGACGAAGACGTCGACGACACGCAGAAACCATCTGGAAGACCCCGGGAGCAGCTGTGACAGTGACATGGCAGGAAGATCAGCCGACGGCACCGGAACACCCGGAGGAGGAGCCGCACCATCAGGAGGACTGCCGGGCGACACAGGGGGAGGAGGAGCCGCACCATCAGGAGGACTGCCGGGCGACGCAGGGGGAGCCACAGCAGCTAAAGGGACGTCAACATCCTCGCCCACGGAGTCCACCCCAACAGGGAGCGGTGGGAAATCATCCTCCCGGAACAAGTTCACAGGAGCGACAGCAGCCTCCGAGCACCCGGCAGCCTGATGCCCCAACAGGCCACACCGAAAGCAGGTACGGGTCTGCCGGGCATAGAATACCCGGACGTAGTACCCCAGAAGCCGGACCGAAGAAGGGATGTCAGATCTCAGGCGCATCCCAAGGGTACGAATGTTCGTCCTCATACCCTTATACCTCACTGAGGACAGCGTGTGCACCTGCACACTGACAACTGTGCCAAACTGCTGGAAGTAACGCCGGAGTAGAACTTCGGGAAACTCCAAGGGTGCACCGTGCACACTCACGTAGGTCAGGGCACCACTACGGTCTGTAATGGTCACAGAGCCGGCACCATCCGGCAGCGGCAAGGAACGCCCCTCGATACGCCTCCACCTCCGCCAACTTGATAATAACTCGGTGAGCAGTTACCAGCTCAACTCTGTAAACGTCGTCGACCGGGACATGGAGCATGTCACACATGACAAGCTCAACTAAAGGGTAGCCAACGCGGCCTGTAAACTCCAGTCCCACGGAATTTACTCTCGTCACAGGAGGGAGAGGGACTCCCATCGCAAGCTTGTGCCGTCAACACCGGCCAAACAGCCACCAGTCAGCAGGGAGGGTAGAGACACCCACACCCCCTGCAGGCGAAAACTGCAACCTCCCCCCAAACTACCGGAGCGGCCAGACGACACATCTGTACCCCACGGCAGCTCAGGTGGGACCATGCAAGGCAATTAATATAACGTAACCAAGGGAATGCCCATTGCTTTAAGAGAATTTGTTCTTTGACAATATGAGTAACGTAGAATACGTTTGGGTTAATTTACTTTCCTGCAAGCAGCTACGGTAGTCTCAAGGAGCCTAGCCATCAGCCAGATAAGAATTAGAGTATTGTCTGTCGTAATTAACGGTCAGTGGGCCGGGTAATTGACGTGTTTCAGGAAGTCAAAGTAATTAATCTCGATCCTTGTTGATCGACTCACACGAAGGCTCCATTGTTCCATTAACGCAACGTCGTTATTTATGTCCGGAAGTACCGGCACTTGATTGACTCGTGGGAAGAGTAACGTCATTTTAGAATAACGTAAACGTGGTGCCTAATTACTGTTATTAGCCACCTGAATTGGTCTGAGTATGGAAGGCTCAGACGGAATTCATACCTTAATGTAATTGCTGAGCCAGTGTGAAAGGTTGCGTATTTAACTATTTAATTATTGATCTTGAGGATAGTAATTAATTACTCTAAAGGTAATCACGAGTGATTACCGTTCTCTTAGCACTTTTTTTTTTAAATTTATTGTTACATGCAAGCATGCAAGTATAAAGCAATAAATACAATAAAATTTACATAAGAAACCAAAATTTAGCAGAACAAAAAAAAAGCCACCGGCCAGAAGGACCTTCAGCACAGTACAAAAACAACAATAAAACAAATAGCGCAAACAGGCAAACAATACCCAAAACATAAAACAAGATCATAATACACAGAAAAAGCAGAGGAAAACAAGAAAAAATAATTAATCATAAAACATACAACAAAAAAAAAAAACATAAACAAAAAGCCACACATGGCACAATAACAACACAAACAATAAACAAACAATAAAAGAAACATGCACAACCACGCACGTAAGAGGGCAAACGCATAGCCATAGGGCACAGAAAACAAACAGAATCAAGCACACAACAACAACAGAATCAAAGAAACAGATAATCATGAAATGGTATAGCCACACACTAACTACAATAAACAGGGACATTTAGAAAACTAATTCCGACACCGGCCTGAAGGCACACAATAAATACCACAAGAACATACCAAGTCCTCTACATCCGCGAAATACTCAGCAAGCACACAAACTATCAAGAGTGCGCATACTTATCCGGCCACTCAGCTGCCGGGAAACGAATACAATACGCCTCCCAAAGCAACATGATGTCGTCAGAGTGACTATGGGCCGTACGAGGATCGGGCATCAAATTCGGCACACCCTCAACAAAAACCTGAGCCTGTGGAACCCAGATAGTCGAGGGGCACCACGGAACAGGCAGCACTCAGTCAATAAAGCCAAACTCCAAAGGGTTGGTCTTCTGATCGTACGCCACGCCGGAGGCCAAGATGATCGGGACGGGCTTCCCCCTACAGGCGCGGGCAACGGGCAGCGCACTTGTCACCTTGGCAGCCCCACAGGGCTCCGCAACAACCACCGGACTTGACATCTGCAGGGGCCCCCCTCGCCGAACATCCTTCTTCAGCAACAACACGAGGTCGCGGCCTGCACCAGCACCCACCTCACCTACGTCCGGAGGAGCTACCACCTCCCACTGCGGAGAACCGCCTGCAGAAGAAACAGGAGGTGAATTATAAACACATTCGCCGGCATCAGCAGGCACATGGACGTCAGCGACCACCACATCATCTCCTGAAGACCCATCGGCGTCGAAACCCTCCACATCAGCCCATGCAGTAGAAGAACGCCTGGACCGCTTGGGCACCGGGCGCACATCCTCAGAGCCTGAGGCGGATCCAGAACCACGGGCATCACAAGCCGTGCGAACCAACGCCCGTCTCATGACGGCAGCAGCCTCAACCGCAGGGGAACCGGACCACACACAACAGGAGGCCCCACAGCCACCCCAGCACCCAGCACAGCCGGGACCCGTGGCGAGCACGCAGGGCCAGGTGCAGCAACTGAAGTCGGGTGAGCAGACAGGTGAGCAGACAGCGAGGAGGGAGCATCAGGAAGGCTCACGGGAGCAGCAGGGACAGGAGCAGGAGTATCCACCGAGGGCATCGCAACATCCTGAAGAGGGTCGGCGACATTCGGGGGAACTTCCACCACAGGGGGCGCATCAGGCGACACAGGGGGCGCAGCCGCGTCCGGAGAGGCGTCCAGAGCCACAGAAACCTCCTCCACAGGAAGTGGTGGAAAGTCCTCCTCGCTGAAGAGGTTCACAGGTGCAGAGGCGGGCGCAGAACATTCAGCAGCCTGATGGCCCGATAGGCCACAACGATAACATATCCGAGGCTGGCGGGCGTAGAACACACGAACTGTGTACCCCATCAGCCGCACAGAGGACGGAATATCCTCCCGTAGCCTCATGCCCAGGGTACGAATGTTCGTCCGGACGCCCTTAAGTGGGCTCGAAGACACCACATTCACTCGCACACTATCGACGGCGCCAAACCGGCCGAAATACCGCCGGAGCAGACCCTCCGGAAATTCCAACGGAGCCCCATGGATGCTGATGTAGGTGAGGGCACCACTCCGATCCGAGATGGAAACAGTGCCCTCACCATCCTGTAGAGGCAGAGTCCGCCCCTCGTATCTACGGAGAAATGCACGATACGCCATTTCTTCAGTGAATTTCAGGATCACCCGACGGGCCGTCACCAGCTCGACACCGTAGATATCCATCACAGGTACCTGCAGCTGCTCACACACCCGTGCAATCTCTGGGTACCCAGCCCGGCTGGAAAATTCCAGGCCCACAGACTGAGCCCGCAGTACTGGTGGGAGGGGGACCCCCATCGTAACTCCTCCTCTTAGCACTTTGGACATTGTAAATCAGAGTTTACCATCGCAGAGTGATTAGTAACCGATTAACGTAAATTAACGTAACTAGTAAAGAGATTAATCAGCTGTCTGATTAATCTCTTAATGGATTAATGGGATTTTCTCACTGAATGCTCGACGGGTAGAGTGTTGTGTAATTTCCGCATTACTAGTGACAGTAGTAAGAGAAGGTTATTATATTAACGTAAATGTTATTGTATTATTAACGTAAATCAATTGTTATTGATTGTTGATCGTCCGTGGGACGAAGTGTTAACGTAAGGATTAATTTGTGGAAGGGTGCTGGAGTTGCCAGTGAACCCATTAGTTATTGATGTCATTGAAAGGCTACTGATTTGATTGCATTGCAACCGCTATTGCAGGTGTAGACTGCACTGAGGCGTAGAACAGTTAGGAGGTTACTGGAGACGTGTTTCAGAACCTACTGTGTCATTTGTTGTAATTGTGATTATAGATCTGTTAGTTCTTGTGCTTGTTAGTGCTTGTTGATTCCTCTGTGGTCACGCTTATGTTCGAGTTAGTTCATTATGCAGTCCGAGGGGCTGGTGTCTAGCTGTCATTGATAGTGTCACAGGAAGGATTTCGAGTAACGTCATTGACATTTGTTTTGTTTTGTTGTAGTAGTTAGTACTTTATTGAATAAACTAAGTTGTTATGTTAACACTGTCTTTTCGTTACACCCCCACACATTATTATTGTTATGCAAATGTTCTTCACACTCGACTAATAAAATTGAGACTTATTCTGAGCTTTGGACCAAATATACGGCACCACACAACAATAAATTATTGTTGTGAGAGCCCAAGACCTACTCGTCAGATTCGCTTCGGCGATTAACGAAGGTCGACGACCAAAGTGGAGGGGATTTCAATTTCATTGGGGTCTCGGCGTTTGCTCGCGCCTAGTCAATTGTTCGTACAGGGTCCCAAAGTGAGGAATGAGCTGCTTACTACACTGGTGTGTTAGCTAAGCAAGTCCTTCCTCAGGCGACCTAGTTGAATATCACGACAGGAATAAAGGTTAAAGAATAAAGAAAATTCTTAGAAATTTTCCGAGCTCAATTCCTTATACCAATTTTATTTATTCCAACTTATGTAAACTACTTAAGTCACTCAATCAAACTCACAGGGTTGTTGATTGGTGGAACCATTTACTGCATAATATAATAGAAGTAGGAACCCCTGATTGTTTCAAGCATAGGTTAGACATATATAAATAAAATTGGATAAATATATATAAATAGGAGCTACCTCATATGGGCCAATAGGTATTCTGCAATAGCCTTCATTCTAATGTTCTTTGCGTTCTGGGCCAGAGGGTCTTTCTCTTGGTTCTCCTTCTGGTGTTTCCTTCCTTTGCAGTCTTCCTTGTCTCCTGTGCCCTCTTTCCCTTCTCGCCTCAATCCATCTTCTCAGCCTCCCTTCTGTCTCTTGCCTCTCCTCACCGCCTGTCTGTTCAAGCAATTGTCCATCCTCCTCCCAGTGTTCTTCATGTTGACTGTTCCCGTTCTCCCTCTGTTGAGACTGTCGAGGCTGTCGCCCGATACACTGCTGATGGAACACCTGACTCTCTACGTCAGAAACGTAAGACTGGCTCCTCTCCATCCTCCCCAACTGGTAAGAAGGCTTTGATATATTCCTCACTTTCTGACTCCGACACAAAGTTACAGCCCCGCTCCTGTGCCAGGTAAGTCTACTACGTTCTCACTATAGCCCGTGCTACTTGAAACGTTTTGTTCCTAAAAGCTAAAATAAATGCAAATACAAATATTTATTCAGGTAAAGTACATACACACAAGGTGAAATACAAAGGTTGATGGATTCATAGATAGAGCTAGTACATACAATGCCTAAAGCCACTATTACGCAAAGCGTTTCGGGCAGGAAAAACACAAAGACTAAAACTTAATACTAACTTAGATTAAAGTATAAATTGGGTTGTGAAAAAATCAGAAAAAAATGAAAAAAGGGGGGGGGAAACATGGCAGAAAAAAACAAATATACAATTTGGTCAACAAACTGCATTGTTAAAAATCGTAGACATGGGTTCACATTTAGGAGTGAGGTAGGTTATATTGAGTTAATTAGGTGGTACTTAGTTTTTATCTTAAACTGGTTGGGAGAGGTACAGTCTTTAACATAATTGGGAAGGCCATTCCACATTCGAGGTCTCTTGATTTGTAAAACATTTCTAGTTTGACTAAGTCGTACTCTTGGAATATCAAATAGGTGTGCCGAGTCTATCCTGTCTGTGGGTGCAATCTATAGAATTCCTAACACTGATGTGTCCGAATTCAATTCAAACCTTAGTAATCTAATACTCGATAACAGACTGAACAAAAACCATCTAATTATCGCAGGGGACTTTAATATTGACCTCTGCGAGCCTGAGCACCGTACTGCTGTTAGTTTCCTCAACTGTATGAATTCCTGCTTCTTCATACCCTTAATCACTAGACCTACTAGAATCACTGATAGTACTGCCACGACTCTAGATCACATCTGGACCAACATAACCTCTCCGCTTACTTCAGGTATAATCACCGATAGCACTACAGACCATTACCCCACATTTCTCTTAACTAACATTAACAAACCACCTCTAGAGTCAAGGGAGATAAGTTTTAGGCTGCACAATGAATCTGCTTTAGAATATTTTATAACTGCTGCTGATAATGTCAACTGGGAGTCCGAGTTTGGTAACATTGGGGACATCAACCTAGCAGTGCAATCTTTTCCTCAAAAAACTCTTAGCCTTTATAACACCCACTGTCCTATGCTTACAAAACAAGTCACAACCAAAAGGCTTAACAATCCCTGGCTTACAAAGGGAATACTTGAATCCATTAATAAAAAACATGACCTTGAGAAGAAGTATAGGTTAGGAACCGTCTCCAAAGAATTCTCAAAGAATTACTCGTTATTACTGTCTAAGATAATTAGACGAGCCAAAACTAAATACTACGAAGATAAATTTACCCAAATAAAGAGCAACATTAAAAAAACTTGGAGCACAATTTCACAAATATTGAGCTCAAAGAAGATTTTAAACAACAAACCAACACTCCTGTCCAATAACGATAGTCAGCTTTCAGCCTCTGATTCTGCTATTGAGTTCAATAGGTTCTTCCCTTCCATTGGGTCATCCCTTGCAAATGATATTCCATCTTCCAGTACTGATGTTAAGGACTATCTTACAGGTAACTATCCACGTTCTCTGTACCTAAAGCCTACTAATTCCACTGACGTTAATGAGATAATCCTTTCCCTTAAAACCAAGTCTAGTGCCCTTGAGGAGATACCAACATTAATTTACAAAAAAGCCTCCAGATCTTTAGCCCCTGCAATTGCATTGCTCTCCAACAAGTCACTTGAACTCCAAACCTTTCCAGATATCCTAAAAAAAGTGAGAGTAACCCCTGTCCACAAATGTGGTGATCTCACAGATGTTAACAGCTACAGACCTATATCAATCCTGCCTAACTTATCAACATTTTTTGAAAAAACTAACCTACAAGAAGCTTTACTCTTATCTAGCCAAACACAATATACTTAGCTCTTGTCAATATGGCTTCAGGCCCCCAAAAAACACTAACTGTACGATGCACTTATTAGTATGATTAACTTAATTCATGCAGCTCTTGATAAAAATGAGTTCCCTGTTGGGTTATTTGTGGACCTGCGTAAGGCTTTTGACACTGTCAACCACCAAACCTTCTTCTTAAATTACATCATTATGGAGTCAGAGGACACTCCCTGCAATACCTCAAATCTTACCTTACTGACAGGCTCCAGTATGTTTCTGTGAATATTTCAATTTCTCCCACCCTACCCATCAATATTGGTGTTCCTCAGGGCAGCATACTTGGCCCTCTCGTCTTTCTCATCTTCATTAATGAATTTCCAAATGCCTCCCAACACCTCAAACCAATTCTATTTGCTGACGACACAACCTTCATTTACTCCAGTCCTGACCCCCTTGCTCTAAATGCCACAGTAAATACCGAGCTAAATAAAGTCCATCTTTGGCTAACTGCCAACAAACTCACCCTTAACATTGACAAAACTTTCTATATTCTGTTTGGCAACAAATCCTCTAATCAAATAAATCTCAAAATAAACAATACCCAAATTTGTAACAAATTAGATGGAAAATTCTTTGGCGTTCTCATTGACCACAAGCTGAATTTCTAGCGACACATTCTAAATGTATCTAAAAAAGTTTAAAAAACTGTTGGCATTCTTTCTAAGATCAGATATTATGTACCCCGACCTGCCCTGGTAACTCTCTATTACTCCCTCATCTATCCATATCTCAACTATGGTATTTGTGCTTGGGGTTCTATTACCCAAAATCATTTACGTTCTCTAATTACTCAACACAAAGCTGCTATTAGGACAATATCCAACTCTGGCCCCAGACATCACTCGGTACCCCTACTCAAATCTCTGAATATGTTAGATATTAAGTCACTGCATATTCTCTCATGTGTATTATACATATATAAAACGCTGAACTGTAATGCCAATCCTGACCTCAAAAGCTTCATTGAAGGTTGTAACAGAACCCATGAGCACCACACCAGAAACAAATACAGTTTTGATATTCCAAGAGTACGACTTAATTTATTTATTTATTTATTTATTTATTTATTTATTTATTTATTTATTTATTTATTTATATACAAGAAGGTACATTGGGTTTGTGAGAATACATTGAATAGTACAGTATTTACAATCTTGTAAAGCCACTAGTACGCACAGCGTTTCGGGCACGTCCTTAATCTAACAGATAATTTTAAGTAGGTATTTTCTATCAGAATTGATAAATAATAACAAATACATTGCAAGAGAAAAATGAGATGAGAGAGCTTAGTAAGTATATTAAAGCACATTGGTATAATAAAGCTCTGATTGATTACATTGATAGCTTGAATGGTAATTTAAACAAGATTAATAGACACCATACAGCAGATTGACAGCATATATAAGACAGCAATGATCACAATGGTAAAGATGTTCAGATTGGGTACATATAGGTTGAGAGATTGGGTAGCAATAGATACAGTGCAAGTTTAAGGCAAAAGGTGAAAAACTATGAAGATGAAATTAGGTACTTTTTAGTATTGTTTTTGAATGATGTAAAAGTTGGACAGCTTTTCAATTCAATAGGGAGTGAGTTCCATAAACTGGGTCCCTTTATTTGCATAGAGTTTTACACAGATTAAGTTTAACTCTAGGGATATCAGAGAGATATTTATTTCTGGTGTGGTGATAATGGGTCCTATTACATCTGTCCAGGAAGAGTTTCAGAGCAGGATTTGCATTTAAGAACAGGGTTTTGTAAATGTAGTTGACACAAGAGAATTTGTGGAGTGAGATTATGTTTAGCATGTTTAGGGAGTTAAACAAGGGGGCTGAGTGTTGTCTGAAAGCAGAATTTGATATTATTCTGATAGCAGATTTTTGCTGGGTGATGATGGACTTGAGGTGGTTTGCAGTGGTTGAACCCCATGCACAGATACCATAGTTGAGATAGCGATAGATTAGTGCATAATATAGAGAGATGAGAGCAGAGTTAGGTACATAATATCTGATTTTGGAGAGTATGCCAACTGTTTTAGAGACTTTCTTAGTTATGTGTTGTATGTGGGTACTGAAGTTGAGTCTCTTGTCTAGGAATAGGCCAAGAAACTTTCCATCATTTTTATTGCTAATGTTTACATTGTCTATCTGAAGCTGAATTGCATTTGTGGATTTGCTTCCAAATAAGATGTAGTAGGTCTTTTCTATGTTAAGTGTTAGTTTGTTGGTTGACATCCATAAGTGGAATTTTTTTAGTTCATTATTAACAACGTTATTTAGTGTGTGTGGGTTGGGGTTAGAGTAGATGAGGGTAGTATCATCAGCAAACAAAATAGGTTTCAGAATGTTAGAGACATTAGGCAGATCATTGATGTATATATAAGAAATAGAAGAGGTCCCAAGATGCTGCCCTGTGGCACTCCAACGGTTATTGGTAGAGTGGGAGAGGTTATTGATGGCTACACATTGGTGTCTATCACTAAGATAGGATTGGATATAGTCCAGTGCATGGCCTCGGATTCAATAATGATGGAGTTTACATAAGAGGTAATTGTGATTAACAGTATCAAAGGCCTTTCTCAGGTCAATGAAGAGTCCAATCGGAAACTCATTTTCGTCAAGGGCTGAGTAAATTATATCAAGGAGACTAATAATTGCATCGTTGGTACTCTTTTGGGAGCGGAAGCCAAACTGATAGGGACTAAGAATGTCGAATTTTACGAGATAGGAGTAGAGCTGTTTGTAGATCATTTTTTCAAATATTTTTGATAGTATGGGTAGGTTTGATATTGGTCTATAGTTGTTTATGTCTGCCGGATTACCTCCTTTATGAACTGGCGTTATTCTTGCTTTTTTAAGGATATCAGGGAAGGCATGACACTCAAGGGATTTGTTGAACAGCAGAGCTATAGGTGGCACAAGGGCATGGGAGGCGCTCTTGTATACAATGGATGGGATTTCACTGATGTTGCCAAACTAGTTTAATCAAACTAGAAATGCTCTACAAATCAAGGGACCCAGAATGTGGAATGACGTTCCCAACCATGTAAAAGACTGTACCTCTCTCAACCAGTTTAAGGTAAAAACGAAGCAATACCTAATAAATTCCCTGTAACCTACCCTACCCCCTCTATTGTCAACCCATGTCTGTTTTTTAAACACCGCTGTTTGTCGACCAAATTGTATTTGTGCTGCTTTTTCAGCCATGTTTCCCCCTTTCTTATTTTATTTTTATTTGTTCTCAACACATTTTATACTTTAAACTCAATTAGTATTAAGTTTTAGTCTTTAATGTTTTTCCTGCCCGAAACGCTTTGCGTAATAGTGGCTTTAGGCATTGTATGTACTAGCTCTATCTATAAATGCATCAACTTTGTATCTTACCTTGTATGTATGTACCTTACCTGAATAAAAATTTATTTATTTATTTATTTATATTAGCGTGCAGCCTAGAAGAAACAGTCGCCGACGAATGCCAGATTCTTTTATTTTGTTTCGGAAGGCGAGTGCGGTGGCCGTAGGGCCATCCGTACGGCTGAACGTGAGAGTTTTTTTTTTTAAATTTATTTTTACATGCAAGCATGCAAGTACAATCAATAAATACAATAAAAGGTACATAAAAAACCGAAATTAGCAAACACAAAAACATACATCGGCCAGAAGGACCGACATCACAGTACAATACCATCAAAACAAAAAACGCAAACAGGCAAAACAATGCCCAAAATACAAGACCAAATTACACAGAGCAAGCAGAGGAGTACAAAAAATAATAAACTACATAACATGGCACAATAACAATTCAACACAGAAACAAAAAAAACAAAATTTCTGCACAATAACCCCTCACGGAAGAGAGCAAACAGCAGAGCCAGAAGGGCACATAATACAATAAATCAAAAAACATAATGCATGAAAGGTATAGCCTAAATTACAAGAAACAGGGACATCGGCCTGAAGGGCACACAATAAACATCACAGAACATACCAAGTCCAATACACACTCGATACAAACTATCAAGATTGCGCATACTTTTCCGGCCACTCCGCTGCCGGGAAAAGAATACAATACGCCTCCCACAAACACAGGAGGTTGTCCGGAATAGGGTGACTCCAGATCGTCCGAGGATCGGGCATCGAAAGCGGCACACCCTCAACAAATACCCGATCCTGTGGAACCCAGACGGTCGAGGGGCAACACGGAACAGGCATCACACGGGTATGAAAGCTAACATTCAAAGGGTTGGTCACCGAATCAAACGCCACGCCGGAGGCCAAGATGAACGGGACGGGTGGCCCCTTACAGGCGCGGGCAACGGGCAGCGCACTCGTAACCTTTACAGCCCCACAGGGCTCCGCAGCTACCACCGGACGGGACACCTGCAGGGGCCCCCCTCGCCGAACATCCTTCTTTAGTAACAACACTAGGTCGCGGCCTGCACCAGCACCCCCCTCACCAACATCCGGAGGAGCAACCACCCCCCACTGCGGGGAACCGCCGACAGAAGAAACAGGAGGTGAATCATACACACAATCCTTGGCATCAGCAGGTACATGGACGTCAGCGACCACCACCTCATCTCCCGAAGACCCATCGGCGTCGAAACCCTCCACATCAGCCCATGCAGTAGAAGAACGCCTGGACCGCTTGGGCACCGGGCGCACATCCTCAGAGCCGGAGGCGGACCCAGAACCACGGGCATCACAAGCCGTGCGGACCAAAGCCCGTCTCATGACTGCAGCAGCCTCAACCGCAGGGGGAACCGGACCACACACAACAGGAGGCCCCACAGCCACCCCAGCACTCAGCGCAGCCTGGACCTGAGGCGAGTTCGCAGGCGAGCACGCAGGGCCAGGCGCAGAAACCGAAGACGGGGGAGCAGACGGCGAGGAGGGAGCATCAGAAAGGCCCACGGGAGCATCAGGGACAGGAGCAGGAGTATCCACCGAGGGCATCGCAACATCCTGAAGAGGGTCGGCGACATTCGGGTGAACTTCCACCACAGGGGGCGCATCATGCGACCCAGGGGGCGCAGCCGCGTCTGGAGAGGCGTCCTCCTCCACAGGAAGTGGTGGAAAGTCCTCCTCGCTGAAGAGGTTCACAGGCGCAGAGGCGGGCGCAGAACATTCAGCAGCTTGATGGCCCGACAGGCCACAACGATAACACGTCCGAGGCTGGCGGGCGTAGAATACACGAACGGTGTACCCCATCAGCCGCACAGAGGACGGAATATCCTCCCGTAGCCTCATGCCCAGGGTACGAATGTTCGTCCGGACGCCCTTAAGTGGGCTCGAAGACACCACATTCACTCGCACACTCTCGATGGCGCCAAACCGGCCGAAATACCGCCGTAGCAGACCCTCTGGAAATTCTAACGGAGCCCCATGGACGCTGACGTAGGTGAGGGCACCACTCCGATCCGAGATGGAAACAGTGCCCTCACCATCCTGTAGAGGCAGAGTCCGCCCCTCGTACCTATGGAGAAATGCACGATACGCCATTTCGTCAGTGAACTTGAGTATCACCCGACGGGCCGTCACCAGCTCGACACCGTAGATATCTACCACAGGCACCTGCAGCTGCTCACACACCCGTGCAATCTCCGGGTACCCAGCCCGGCTTGAAAATTCCAGGCCCACAGACTGAGCCCGCAATACTGGTGGGATGGCGACCCCCATCGTAACGCAGGTCCGCCACGTCAGCAAACAGCCAGCCAGGCAACAACACTGGGAGGGCAGCTACGCCCCGCCACCTGGCGACCAAACAGCGAAACCCCAGCAGTCACAGAGGGACACGTCCGCACTCCACGGCTGCTCAGGGTCAACTCACTGAACGTGAGAGTTGGAGATCTTACGTTTCCACCATTACGTCTGACACTCCTCTGCTGGAAGAAAACCCCCAAGATAGATGTCTCGCTAGTCCTTCACCTCCGCGAAGGTGGTGGATGTTTGTGTCTTTGTGGCGGAATTCGAACTGGTGTCGTTCGTGACCGAACAGGGTTTACACTTTTCGACTGTTAGCTCCGGTTCTCATCTTCCTCCTTTCCTTTCTCGTACAAATGCAGATGTGGAATGATTCTTGAATCTTGTCCCTTAGATTTTCGCACTCATCTTCAGGTTTTCTATAACGATTCTTTCTCACAGAACTCGAGTCTGCCCTGGCCCTTTGCGGTTCTACGGCGGCGGGCTCATGTTATATTAATTATGAGATGCTTTGCCATCTCCCTCCAATGTACGTTTCAGTCAAAACTGAATGTTTATAACCGTGTCTGGAAGTCGTCGTCAGTCCCTGAGGACTGGCTTGAGGCGGTTGTTCTTCCTATTAGGAAACCAGGTTCTCTAGGGTCATCCCTTAAAGACTTGCACCATTACTCTCACGAGTTGCGTCTGCAAACTCTTTGAACGTATGGTCAATGTCCGTCTGATGTGGTTCTTGGATCACTATCACCACCTCTTCCTTTCTCAATTTGGCTTTCGCAAGGGTCGCAGCACGACTGATGTCCTCGTGAACATGGAGGTCTATATTCGTACTACCATGGCTACGAAAACCTCTGTTGTTGCTGTCCTTTTTGACCTGGAAAAGGCATACAACATCACGTGGAGATACCATATCCTGTCCCAACTCCGTTCTTTAGCCCTTCATGGTATTCTCCCGCTCTTCCTACAAACTATTCTCCCTATAGTCGTTCCTTTAGAGTCAGGCTTGGTACCACTCTCTCTGCCTCTTTTCGGCAATATGAAGGTGTACCCAAGGTAATGTTCGGAGCACTACTCTTTTTCTTGGTTGCCCTCAATGTCTTCTTTCCTCCCTTCCCTCTGGCGTTTTCTCAGCCCTCTATGTTGACGATCTTACACTCTGCTGTCAAGGTGATGACTCACCTTTCCTCCAACAGCTGCTTCAACTTGTGATTGATGCCGTGTCATCCTGGGCCACCAATTATGGCTTCAAGTTATCTACATCTAAAACATGTACCATGACTTTTACTTGGAAGCAAATCGTTCTTCGTTCCCCTTTGTCGCTTTATGGTAATCTCCTTTTGTACAAAGATTCTGCTAAGCTTTTGGTTCAACAACATCGATCTTTGACAATCGATTGCCTTGTTCACCCCATATCTTTTACCTCCGAGTTGAATGCTCTAAGGCCATTAACCTACATAAGGTCTTGTCCCATACGTTCTGGGAAGCTGACAGGCACACGCTCCTTTCTTTACATTCTTCTCTCGTGCTGTCTAAACTCGATTATGGCTGTCCTGCTTACTCGTCTGCTTCTCCCTCAACTCTTCGCAGTCTTGATGCTCTTCACCATACTGGGCTACACCTCAGCTCTGGGGCCTTTCGCTCGACTCCTACCCGGACCCTGTATGTTGAGACCGGCATCCTGTCTCTACAGGATCGCTACTGTCTTCGTTACTTTGCGTGGTCCTTACAACACCCTCACTCTCGCTTATGTCTTACTTTGACTGTAACAAGAGAGCAGTACATAGTACAACATGAACATCATAACAGCATGAACAAGCCACGTGGAGGATGAACAAACCACAGGCGCCAGTCAGGCGGCGGCAGACAATGTAAAAGTTACACCTTGGTACCAGAAGCAGGAGAACAGGTCAGCGGTTACCAAGTCACTAGGAGGTCAGAGTTGGTACCGTCATGATAATCCACAGGGATTAACTCCTCCACATTAAATGCAAACCTCATGTTCAGCTGAGGAGGAAGAGATCAGAGAAGAGGGGACAGTAGAGTGGGCGCAGCCCCAGGAGGACGGTGTGTGTGGACTCAGGGAGGGAACATCATCTCCAGGAGAACTGTGGAACAACATACGAGTAAGTACGGCTCTCTTGAACTAAAGCACCTCATTCAGTACTCTTGGCCTCTGGTAGGAATTAGTTAGGGAAGTGCAGTTTTAATTATTTTAAATAAAGGTATATATTATCAAGTGTTATTAAATGTGTATTAATGGTTCCTTGTCTAAGTGATATTGGGCTACCGTCCCTTTGACCTAGTGACCTAGTATCCGTAATTATCCAGTACTCCTCAC
>WNGS01166183.1:31855-51939 GCA_020271785.1 Procambarus virginalis | reverse complement strand
TTCTCTGTCTACACAAAGCTCTTGAACCAGTCATAGTATCGTTGTGTGACAGTTCACTAATTTACTGTACCACTGATCACAGTCACCATTCAATAATCACACACACACCACACACTCAACTTGTGTGTGTGTGTGTGTGTGTGTGTGTGTGTGTGTGTGTGTGTGTGTGTGTGTGTGTGTGTGTACTCACCTAATTGAACTCACCTAATTGAACTCACCTAATTGTGCTTTTGGGGGTTGAGCTTTGGCTCTTTATTCCCGCCTCTCAACTGTGTGTGTGTGTGTGTGTGTGTGTGTGTGTGTGTGTGTGTGTGTGTGTGTGTGTGTGTGTGTGTGTGTGTGTGTGTGTGTGTGTGTGTGTGTGTGAGTGAGTGTGTGTGTGAGTGTGTTTCACGAGCCGCGCGCACCGTTCAGCAAACGAGAAGTGTGGAGTAGTAGAGCAGGCGTGTACCACCTCGCAAACAGAAAGCTGAAGAGACTGTTGAAATAGTCTGTTGACTGTTGAAAATTGTTGCAAATTACGTCAGAACAAGTGAAGGTGTTGTGCCAGGGGTGATCAACCACGCCTGCGTACCGCACCACCGTATTTTAGGGTTTACCATCTGTGATCTGGAGAACCTGGAGATTTAATTTTATCTTGCATTGAAAGATTCAGTGCTAGGATCCCTCGCTATAATCCAGTCTACCTGTCAACGAAATCATCAACAACAGCAGCTGTGTGTGTGCGTGACAGGGTGCGAACCCGGTTTATTTAAAATGTGCACATAGTTTTGGTGATTAATAAAAACCCAATCTCGGATTATCATCAGAGTACATAACTCGAAAGGAGTTTCTCTGTGTTACAGATCCCAGGAGATTGTGGAAGTGTAATCTGTCAGAGAGTGGCAGCTCTTACCTTTCAAAGTGTCGGTTCACTAGTGTAGTGACCGACGGTGTTGCGTGTGTGAACAATTATTATATAAAACAAACACATTTGAGAGATAGGATTGTTATGTGTTATGTGATTAATAGAATTTGGTGTTATGTGTGTGAGTGTAAACAATTATTATATAAAACACATTAAAGAGATATGTTGACCAATACACACACTAGAAAAAGAAGGGACGACCTTTCCATGACAATCGACTTGAGAATGGTCCAGAACGGACCGAAACGTCGTCGTCCCTTCTTTTTCTAGTGTGTGGATTGGTCAACATACTTCAGACACGTTATTGTGACTCGTCGCCTACATTAGAGAGATAGGATTGTTTATCATTCTATTACAGAAATATTGAAAGAGATTGATTACTTTGGTTGTCTGAGTGACGCTTAAGTGGTGTAATTGGCGGCTCTCTCCGTGACAAGTTATTATTGTTATTATCATTGTGTTATTGTGTGGTGTATTGTGGTGTCAGCTTGTTATTAGCTCGTCTGTGTGACAAACAATAATTATTATACTAATTATTTATGGGTGAATAACGTAATTATCGATGTGTTAGTTATCATTGTTTGGTAACTGTCTGTGACAGTGTCATTAACATAACTCATTGTTTGGTAACTGTCTGTGTGGCAATGTTATTAACGTAACTCATTGTTTGGTACCTGAGTCATTATTTAGCGAACGTAATTAGACCTGGGTAAATACTGGTTCTGTAACAAGGTTTGAACTCATTTCTTATCTTAATATGAAATCTTAGCTGTAAAATGATCTTAGACAATGGGAAACAGTACAGTAATACCTGATTGAGAAAAAAAGAGCATATAATGGTTAACGCCATTGCACATTAGGCTTGACAGAAGGCAGCATTTTAATCCCCCTTTGCTATAAATAATGAAATTGGGAATAAATACACTATAACAGAAAAACGGACTTTAAACAGGGGAGATGAAGAAGGGGTGACCATTAGCAATGCCTGTGCGGGGTCGCTGAGGTAACGAAAAATGATGGGGCCAGAAGCCGGCCTTTTAATCCCCAGGTAAGTTGATGACGTCATTGACCATTAGCAATGCCCGTTCATGGGTCAGCGGGGTAACGAAAAATACACGGGCCAATGACCGGCCCTGGAAAAAAGCAAAACTGCCGGTCATTGGCCCGGTTTACACTAACGTAAATGATCTTTATTGTTAACTGTCTGTGTGACAGTGATTAACGTAATTGTCTTTGAAGTGTTGGCTGTCGGTGTGACAGTGCGTGTTAACATAATTGATTGTCATTGATTGTTTTTGTGACATTGCTTTGAGCATACATTTACGTATGTTAATTTGTTGTGCAAATTACTGCACTGCCAGTGGTAGTGAAGTAATTTGATAAGAGTGTTTCACAAAGTATTTCATTTAGTTCACTTTTGTTGAAGACCTGTCCAAGTGGATCTTTTACACCTGCCGAGTGGTGGGTATGGAGACCTGCTGCAAAGTGGTGCTTGACAGTGTTTGAAGTGACATTCTTGAGTAACGTAAAGAAAGTGAGTCCCTGCGTATTAGTAAGTTGTTGAATAAACCTAATTTTTCTTAGAGACTTGCCTTTGATGTCACTCATTATTCTGTAGAATTGCCCTCCATCTTATCTCACTTATACTAGGTGACAGCAATTTGGGTTGGCTCGGAACTCTAGCCTCTAGCCCCAATCACTGTATAAAAATCGGTGTGAGAACCCAACCTCTATCTGCTAGATTTGCTTGCAAGCAAGTTGCAGAGAGAACGACTCAAGTGAGGAAGGTGTTGTATTGCTTGTGGGAGTGCCCCACTCTAGCCTTAATCTCCACCTGAAGTACTTAGATCCTTGGCGTTATGCTCACGCCTTCCCAAGTGTATTAACCAGTGACAGGTCACATTCTGGCGCCCAGCGCGATGCCGGACTTGTGTGGTAAAATTGGTCATCCCACATCTGACGCTCAAGTCAACTAAGTGTCTATGAGAGTGTTTCATTCCACATTTGACGCCCAAGGTGGAGCCTAAGACGTGAATAAGGGATAAAGGACATACTCTCAACATTCCGGATAACTAACCTCACATCTGGCTCCCAGCGGGGTGCCTGTGTGTTAGCAGTGACCCGGAACCATTCTCTCACAATGGGAGTAATATGGAACAGTGTACCTGGCGCCCTGGTAGCAAGCTCTCGCCCCGCCTTGCTAGTGTTTCTACGCCTGTTTCAGCACTGGGAAGGGAGGCTTGACTGGGCACCAATCCTTAAACGTTCACTCCCATTAGACGTCTGTAACTGAATATATTGGTATATACCGATCAGGTATATACCAATATATTAAGGGAAAATAATATGGGGATGCTTAGGAAGAATTAGGAAAAAGAAAGTTCTGGGCATGCTTCTGGGATAACACCAGTGGGCAGGAGAGCTTGGATAACACCAGTGGGCAGGAGAGCTTGGATAACACCAGTGGGCAGGAGAGCTTGGATAACAGCAGTGGGCAGGAGAGCTTGGATAACACCAGTGGGCAGGAGAACTTGGATAACACCAGTGGGCAGGAGAGCTTGGATAACACCAGTGGGCAGGAGAGCTTGGATAACAGCAGTGGGCAAGTGTCGTGTGCTGGTGCTACTTTCTTCAGAATCAGAGTGCGTCTACAAAGGTCACCTTTATCATTCCTTCCTGACTTGATGACACTCAATCTTCTCTCCATATCTTGATGGTTAATCCGACTATATAATACATTGTAGTAATACGAAGCTAATACGTCAGTAACCAGCACCGTGAGGCGTCCTTCTGAACGATACAAACGTTGTGTGTCAGGGAAGCAGGTCTGGCACAATAAACTCTCCTGGTGACTGTTATTAACTTCCTGGGCACCCGAGTTGGTGTGGCGGCCGCCGCCGGGACCATTCTCAAGTTGAGAGATAAAACATCACCTCTGGAAAAGTTTGGGAGATGTATTCGTTCTCAGAAGTAGGCAATTATCCGCCCACTTCCAACTCTTCTGAGTATATTATGTCTCAACTTCCCCGCCTCCTGCAGCGACTCGCGTCAAGTCTCTCGGGGAAGCCTCGCTACTGGTGTTCCCAGAGTCATTGATGTTCTTGTTAAAAATTTATTTTCAAACTGGTTCATTCCAGTGATTATTATTATTATTATTATTATTATTATTATTATTATTATTATTATTATTATTATTATTATTATTATTATTATTATTATTATTATTATTATTATTATATTTAGAACATGAATGAGTGATTTAGTCCATAGATGAATGGGACATACCACATCGATATATCACCAATGAGTGACCCATAGATACGATGGGACGTACCACATCGATATTGACCATCATGAATGATTGATCAATGACGCTGACGAGCTGAAACTGCACAAAGAGATCACATTAACATGATACATCAATGAAGAAATTAGTAAGAGCCATAAGGAAGATTTGACGCTATGCTCTTGGTGCTCCCAAGGAAACGCCTTAAACCATTTCACGTAGTGTTAATGTTCTCTAAGGCGTTTCTGTGGGAGTACCCAAGGTTCGAATCCTCCTAATGGCTCTTACGGGTTTTCTCGCGTTGAAACTTCTCACGCTTTACTAGTCCTCAATCTGCAGTGCACTTACAGGTATCATATGAATGTCAGTAGCATTTGACATCCGCTGAAATCCTCAACCACAAGAACACAGCTTTAACTCCTTTGTAAGTCTTCCATGAACCGTGTGGCTACAAGTCACAGCTTCTGTGTCCCAGGTAAAACACTGACACTAAGATCCAGGAAAATCTTTTCGAACTATCAACTGATCGCAGTTGTCATGTGTAGCCTCAACTATCTGCACCAGTTTATCATTCTGCTTTAAGTACCATAACTTTCTAGTATTTTGTTGGAAAAGTTTGTTCTCTGGGGTATATTCGCATATCCTAGTGAGGGTCACACCCAGGTGCAACCAGAAATACCTTCACAGATACACCTTGAATGTCGATCAACTTCAGATGCTTCATGCGGCGTGGAAGCTTCATGCTTCCAGCTCTCTTGGCCATAGCAACCACGACTATGTTGTCTGAGGTAAAGCTGGCGATCTGGACAACTGTCTGACAACTGCTCCCTCAGTGTTTGCCTTCTTACCCTTATTCTTCTTCTTACCTTCTTACCCCTGTTCTTCTTGCCTTCTTACCCTTGTTCTTCTTGCCTCTACCGATCTTCCTCGTACTGTTCTGGGCGTGACCACCTACTGTGACGTCTCCAAGAGTCGTGGCTGGTTACCATTGCTCTAGATGACTGAGCACTGTGCGCAGGTGAGTTAAGCTTTCCATTCTACTCCCTCCCACTTCTTGTTCATTGTGCACAGGGTAATTGGAGGGCTGACTACGGGTATCTGTAACTCTCAGAACATTTCCAAGCAATAAAGCATTTTCCTTTATTGCATCATGATCATGTTGAGCTGTAGGGATATTTTGCTTTGGTGTCCAGCGTCTCGACACACACATACAGTTCAATCGTTTCCTTGGCCTGTCCATCAGGGAACTGGACATACACATTCACTTGCATCGTTACCAGGCTCCACTAAACTCCTCACTATGTGTGTGGTGGCACCTCTCTCTCTCTTGGAAGATGCTATGGGCTATGGTAAGGTAGAACACGTATGTTCGCTCCTATATCTTCACGAATATAGGAGTTCTTACCTCCATATGCTCTAATGCCAGTGCTGTGACGTCGCTTTGGTTGTGCTGGGCCGAATACAGGACCCTTACAGTCGCCTGTATAATAACGTCTGCACGTGGTCTCTGGGGCAACTTCCACGGCCTCCTGCCATCTGCCTTCGATCCTGTCCATTGGCCACAACCCTTAACAACTTGGTTGTTGGACGACTTAGCATTCTTTCATAGTCTCCTAGCACTCGCTGACTGGTCAGCGCTCTTTGCCATAGCATCTCTGAATTCGATGTCTTACCCCCCTTAACCCTCAGCCACACAGCTCTTTTGCATATTGGAAGGAACTGCACTCTAATCACTAACTAGTAAAACGTTATACTACCAGGCATAACCTCTTTCACAATCTATATAAATAAAAAAGGGAAATGTTTGTTTATTCAAAATCGCTAATCTCCGAAAGTTCGACACCGATTGCATTGAAATGTTCACACAACGTTCCATTCGCATCCGAGCGGGTTTTTATATACATACTATATACATGTCACGTCTGTGAAGAGAAAAAACATGTTTTTTTTTTTTTAAAACTGTGTTTTTCGTGCGTTTTTCAAGTGAGAGAAATCTTCGAAACCTCTTTACCGATTGGTTTGAAATCTTGACACAACATTGCATTTAAATAGGCGAGTGTTTTTATACACCTACTATATACAGGCCTCACTTGTGACAGGAAAAAACTTTTTTTTTTTATAAAACAGCTGAAGGACGTATGAGCAACACATGCTGTATTCTCCAAAAGTTCTTCACCGATTGCTTTGAAATTTTTACACAACGTTCCTTTTGAATACGTGCGTGTTTTTATATACCTATTATTTAGATTCCACACCTGTGACAGGTGAAAACATGCATTTTTTTTTAAAATTGCGCCATCTGTTGCACGTAAGAGCAACATTCGATATTCAAAATATGTTACGATTCCATTTCAATGTTTCCGATTGCATTGATATATTGAATTTCCACAGATTTTGATATATTTTCATTATCATTTAATTATTTTGTGTGACGTTGCGTTGGAATTGAGCTGTGTTGTTTACTATACCGTTCATTTTACGGGTATAGCTTATTTTTTTCTGATTTCATAGTTTTTCATTTCGTTTTTTAACTGTTCTCCTTATTTTTCAGTGCAATTGGTGGTGAAATGGAGCTGTGTCGATTGATCTGTGTTTGAAGTGAAATATTTCGTTAGTATTTTTTGTTTTTGTTTTGAAAACAAGAAAATGGAAAACACGTTTATTTCACAGCTGCAAATGTGCAATAAACAGCTATGAATCCACCGGCTACAGCGTTAACTGCTTTCTTCACGTTATGTCATAGTGATGCGTTTGTGAAAACAATGCTTTATTCGGAAGTGCCTACGTATTACACGTGGAATGCCAGTAGAAAATCATTTGAACGACGTAAACGGGGAGAGCGAGTCGACTGACAACCAGGTATATTCAAACAAACTACGATAGGCAGACTGTACACCGTGCATCCCAATCAAGATGAATGCTTCTTTCTTCACATGCTGTTGGTAAATGTGCTCGATCCAACGTCTTTCTAGCAATTGAGATTTGTCAACGGCGTTACACATGCCGTTGTCGTGATCCAAACATTCCCTCTAATGCGTTATGCGTGGTTTCCTCCGAGGCGATGGGTCCCCCTTTTTCCAGTCAGAGGTGATCACACACACACACACATACACAAACACACACACTCACTCTCTCTCTCTCTCTCTCTCTCTCTCTCTCTCTCTCTCTCTCTCTCTCTCAAGCGCTGGAATTCATGCCGGCTAACGACATAAAACAATAACACAAATCTGTTCAGAGGTGGAAAATATAAGAGAAGACGGATATAGCACTTACTTCCCTGTTGCTGTCGTGGTCCGATTTCATTGGTGTTGTCTTCAAATGCCAGAGGCAAACTCCGTGTATCATGATCCAGGTGTTGTGTGTGTGCTGGCTCACTGTCTTATACAATGGCTTCCTTCCTCCTTCCGGTCCAGTTCTAATGACACGTCAACAGAAGGTTTTTATGTATTCCGGAAGCAGAAGTTTTGTTTAATGTGTTTAGTTACTAATAATTCACTTGAATTTAGGGGACTGAAATGGATAAGTTTCAGTTCACTAATTAAACTGAGTAAATAAGTTTTGGGTGCAAGATGCTAGTGAGGCGGTAAATTATAATCTTGTTTTCTAGAGCAAATTTAGCATGTACGCATATTTTAGCATGCAAATTTGTTATTGGATTCATTAATTTAAATTTATTTAATATTCTATTAATACAAATCAGCAATAATTTTATTTGCATGTTGCATTAAAATTCATACGTGATGTGGGTATTTCTCACAACTGAAAACTTCTTATGGGAGATCGAGAGCAAGAACCTCGTACCAGCAATTATAAATGACCTAATCACTGCACAGAGTAAAGGGTTTCGAATCTCCTTTGTATGGATTCCATCACACATAAATATAATCCAGCATATTGAGACAGACATTGCAGACAAATTAGCGTGTAACAAAGGTGAAGTTGAATTAGACATAAGTATCTCCACTTCTGCTGTCAAGACTTTATTGTTCCAAACACTCAGGTCTCATAGGAGAGAAATTACTGACCCCCAACGACCTGAGAGCACACATATAAAAGGTTTCAGATCTGAACCAATCATAAGCTTATGTTTATGGGCAGCACAAAACGTCGACCAGATTGCGACACACTGGCAGAACATAATTTCTGTATGTGGGGGTTTTTCTTTTTTTTTTTTTTACTGTCACGACTGCAATGCGTACGTCGCCAATGTACATGTGGCAGACGCTTCACGAAGCTGTCGGAATTAGCAAAATAGAAAATACGAGAGCAACCGTACAGGGCCTGGGAGCAAGGTCGAGTTAGAGTCCTTGTGGGTCTCTTCTCAGACTAGCCTCACCTGGTCCTGCTCCACGTTGGTCGTTGGAATCTCCTCAATGATGTAACACTTTAAGGGACTCCTAGGGTCCTCATCAAATTTATAGTTTAGTGACTTACAGGCAACTCGATGTTGAAGACACTTAGAGCTGAAGGCTTGAGTAATATTGGCAGTATTCAGAAGTGGTTCAACGGAAACACCGCATAAAGCTTAACAGTAGTTTATTTACTAACTTAACCACTAATACACAGGGTGCTTGATTTACTTTTGATTGGCGTCAGCAAAGCTATGGTTGCATTAGCGAGACTCTTGACGTCTGGCTAATCGACTCGTATCCACTCGTGGAGAAACACCTAACTTAACACAGTTGACAGCCAATCATTAACACGGCAACCTAACTGCCGGTATGCAAAGGGATCACAAGAGTTCCAACCGGATACTCGGTAATGATGATATGCAATAACACAATAATAATCACACAATACTAAATGTGTGGTGTATGTGAAGCTCACATTCACAGACGAATGAAATGCAGTGATACCACACAGATAAACACGCATTCACCGTCGATTCACCTATAACCTGCGACAGGTATAGAAGGTGAGAACTGTGGTTGATCCCTCAGATCAACACAGACACAATAAAACAATGACAAGATCTTGTACTTACAGATAAGGTACCTTTCCTTACGCACTCACTCAGACTCGTTTATACAAGCACTCGTAGGTGGCCTGATAGCTGGTTTCGCTCGTAGACACGGAGGGTACTCGCATTATCTTGAGATGATTTCGTGAGTAGGGCGTGCTGTATGCTTAACAGACAGACACACGCACACACACTGGCACTGGCGGTGGTGACGTCACGTAGGAGTGAGGGCGGCGGCGGCGGCGACAGCTAGCGGCGGGCGCTCGAGGTACTGAGGTACACGCTCAGGATGAGTGGCGGCTGGCGGCTGCTGTGGTACACCATGCAGGTACACACTGGCACTGACGGTGCGTGAGGTGGTGACGTCACGTAGGAGCTAGGGCGGCGGCGGCCGCTCGAGGTACTGAGGTACACGCTCAGGATGAGTGGCGGTACCATGCACTACACTGTACACTGTGGTAAAGTCACACACAGATTACTTAGGCGGCGGCACTGCCTTAGTTCACTCTAGGTCACTCACGACGATCTTTGTCACCAGGGGTTACCTGATACCAGTCTGTTTCGCTCTGGAGATTTGTCACTTTAGGCTTCTAAACAATATATTCCCACTCGTGATTCTGGCGAGTGTGTGGTATATCGCAAAGACGCTGAGTTAACTTGACGGTGAGGGATAGACGGTGATCAGTCTATTGGCCGGTAGAACAGAACACGTCCTCTTCGTATGGTCTCTCTCACGTGAATGAGTTTGCAAGGGTGCCGGGCATCTCGTGGCACACAACACAAAAGAAGTTACAATTTGACCAATAGCATTGCAGCAAATGAGCGGGAACCAATCATATTAGCTCGTTCGATGAGCAGTAGCAGGAGTGACGTCATGAACACGTCATAGCTGTTATTCTCCATGCGCCGGTTGAGGTTGACCCCAGAGGTCAGACGCTGCTGGCGCCTTCCCTCTCTCACACTCTCCTCCAGGCCATGTACTCACTGACCCTATGGTGGCAAGTATACTTAGCTCCCTGTATCTACTTCCTGCCTAGACATACGGCGGCCTACGTATTTTTACAGTGTTCCTGGTTAAGTGGGCCTTCTGGTGATACCCAAAATGCCAGATCACTATCCAGGATTAAGAGAGATAGGCTTTGTGCACGAAGATCTGTGCACTGTGCACTGCAATGAGCCATTCAAGTCGGCTGTGGGAGGATCTTGGGAGACATACTCCCACATCACCCCCCAACAAAGATCGAGCTCCACAGCGTGGCGCTCGTTCCAACTCACACCGCTGACAACATGTGCACAAACTGAGTGCACTGAGCGCGGCCGGGTCCAGCGGACCCCATTTTCTATCCTTCTAGGCAAGGCGGGCCTCGTCTAGACTATTCTCTTTTGGTAAGTGAGGAATTTCTTCAGTCACCGGATCACATGTGGCTATCTGTTCAGGTCCTGAGCAGGCACTGTGGTCGGACGTAGCTCCAGGTCTGGGTCGGCTCAACACCTCGAAACCCTGAGTGGCGCTAGTCTGTCCACTGCCTCTCTCCACCTGTGTCATGCCTGAAACATCAGAGACACACTGGGTACCAGTGTCCAGTGATTCGCGTCGCATTTCCTCGCTCATGTCTCCCTCGTTCGACGTCTCGTTAATCACCCCTGACCTACTCAACCAGTCAGCACCTACGTTGTCGGCTCCCTTTATGTAAACCACGCGGAATGTGAACTGTTGAAGGAACAACACCCAGCGCATTATTCTAGGGTTTGCGTTTTTAAGCGTGCCGATGTGGCTGAGGGGTTGGTGATCTACTTGAAACGTGAAACGCTTACCATAGAGATACTGGTAGAATTTCCTTACTCCCACCACAGCAGCAAAGAGTTCCTTTTCTACAGTAGAGTACTTCTGCTCAGCATTGCTCAGTTTACGGCTGGAGTACGCAACTGGCCAGATTTCACCGTCGTACTCTTGCATGAGTACAGCACCAATACCTGTATTTGAGGCATCTGTCCGAAGGATGTACTCCCTGGTAGAATCTGGTAGTCTAAGGATGGGTGCTTCAGTCAGCTTCTTCTTGAGCGTCGAGAATGCTGAGTTCTCCATTTCTGTCCAACGTACTCTAACAGGTGCATTCTTCTTGGTGAGATTAGTTAGCGGAGTTGCTATAGACGTGAAATTGGGAATGAAAGTTCTGTAGTACCCTGCAAGTCCCAGGAATGACTTAACCTGAGTCTTGGTGGCGGGTGGAGCGGCTTCACTGATCTTGGTGATATTCTCAGGCAGCGGCCTGGTGAACCCTCCCCCTATCACGTGACCATGGTACCTGACCTCCTTGCACCCCAACTCACACTTAGTGGGTTTTGCAACCATTGCTACTTCTTGTAGTCTTGTCAACACCTGCCTTAGCAAGGTCAGATGTTCTTCCCACGTAGCAGAGTGGATGAGCACATCGTCCACGAACACTTCTACTCCAGTAATTCCCCCCAAGACCTTGCGCATAGTTCTGTTGAACACGGCTGGGGCGTTCACCAGTCCAAACGGAAGAACTGTGAACTGGAAGAGACCTTCGCTTGTCATGAAGGCAGTGCAGCGCTTACTGTCTTCATGTAATGGAATCTGCCAAAATCCTTTTGTCAGATCAAGCTTGGAGAAATAGCAACTGGAAGGCAACCTCGAGAAGATCTCATTTTGATTGAACATCGGTTCAGCATCAAACTCTATGATGGAGTTCAACTTCCTGAAGTCGAGGCAGATGCGCACACCTTCCCCAGGCTTCTTCACTAACACCATCGGGCTTGAGTATGGTGAGGTCGACTTCTCTATTACTCCTGCATTAATCATAGATGCCAGTTCTTCTCTCACCTGTGGTACAAGGTGATGAGGAACAGGATATGGTTTTGTTCGTACCGCTTGCTGCTCTAGCAAAGGTATGCGGTAACCCTCTACTTTTGCTACCTTAGTGACGTCAGAGAGTACCTCCTTGTACTCTGCTACCAGTCGAGTAACCTGGTCGACTTGATCTTCAGACAGCTGATCATCAATCTTAACATCTCGGTGTGTCTCTTGCTGCTGTTGATTGAAGAGACCTGGCTGACCTTCCTCCTCGTCGGCGGTTATCACTGAGACACCGGCGATCGTTGCTGAGAGCAGAGGGTGGTCGATCGGCCCTGTCGATGTCGAGCCCTGCGGTCCTCTCCTGTTTTTACGTCTTACATGCTTCTTCGGCTTGTTGGATCCATCTGCAGGAGGGTCCTCGTAGCGTTGGAGCATGTTGCGTTCTTTTGCTTTCTCTCCCTTATACTTCAGCTGGGTGAGGGTGTGGTCACTCCCTGTGACGTCATCCCCGGGCGAGTCGCCCTTGGGATCAGCTGACCGACGGCGGCTGCGCGCCTTACTCTCCCCCGTTTTCTTTGAGGGCGGACTTGGGCAATCAGAGATTCCCAGAACATTTCCCAATAATAATCCATATACAGCACGTTCCTGTTGAACGGCGCGGATTTTACCTTTGATGTAAGGCGTGTCGATCCACACATACACCTCCACCATCTCTTTAGTATAGCCATTTGGGAATTTGACATAGACATGTCTACCTGTCTCAGATCCTGGCTGTACTGGTTGATACCTGGTTGATACCTGGTTGATGGGGTTCTTGGAGTTCTTCTACTCCCCAAGCCCGGCCCGAGGCCAGGCTTGACTTGTGAGAGTTTGGTCCACTAGGCTGTTGCTTGGAGCGGCCCGCAGGCCCACATACCCACCACAGCCCGGCTGGTCCGGAACTCCTTGGAGGAATAAATCTAGTTTCCTCTTGAAGATGTCCACGGTTGTTCCGGCAATATTTCTTATGCTTGCTGGGAGGACGTTGAACAACCGTGGACCTCTGATGTTTATACAGTGTTCTCTGATTGTGCCTATGGCACCCCTGCTCTTCACTGGTTCTATTCTGCATTTTCTTCCATATCGTTCACTCCAGTACGTTGTTATTTTACTGTGTAGATTTGGGACCTGGCCCTCCAGTATCTTCCAGGTGTATATTATTTGATATCTCTCTCGTCTTCTTTCTAGTGAGTACATTTGGAGAGCTTTGAGACGATCCCAATAATTTAGGTGCTTTATCGCGTCTATACGTGCTGTATATGTTCTCTGTATTCCCTCTATTTCAGCAATCTCTCCTGCTCTGAAGGGGGAAGTGAGTACTGAACAGTACTCAAGACGGGACAGCACAAGTGACTTGAAGAGTACAAGCATTGTGATGTGATCCCTGGATTTGAAAGTTCTCGTAATCCATCCTATCATTTTTCTGGCTGTCGCAATATTTGCTTGGTTATGCTCCCTAAACGTTAGGTCGTCAGACATCATTATTCCCAAATCCTTTACATGCTGTTTTCCTACTATGGGCACATTTGATTGTGTTTTGTACTCTGTATTATGTTTAAGGTCCTCATTTTTACCGTACCTGAGTACCTGGAATTTATCACTGTTAAACATCATGTTATTTTCTGATGCCCAGTCGAAAACTTTATTAATATCAGCTTGAAGTTTTTCAATGTCTTCAGCCGAGGTAATTTTCATACTGATTTTTGTGTCATCTGCAAAGGATGATACGAAGCTGTGACTTGTATTTTTGTCTATATCTGATATGAGAATAAGGAAAAGCAGCGGTGCAAGGACTGTACCCTGAGGTACAGAGCTTTTAACTGCACTTGGACTAGATTTTATATGGTTGACCGTTACTCGCTGAGTCCTGTTTGACAGAAAACTGAGTATCCAGCGTCCTACTTTACCGGTTATTCCCATTGACTTCATTTTGTGTGCTATCACGCCATGGTCACATTTATCGAAAGCCTTTGCGAAGTCCGTGTATATCACATCAGCATTCTGTTTTTCTTCTAATGCCTCAGTGACTTTATCGTAGTGCTCAAGTAGCTGTGAGAGGCACGATCTTCCCGCTCGAAATCCATGTTGGCCTGGGTTGTGAAGGTCATTGGTCTCCATGAAATTGGTGACCTGACTCCTAATCACTCTCTCAAATACTTTTATTATGTGCGATGTCAGTGCAACTGGTCTATAATTCTTTGCCAATGCTTTGCTCCCTCCCTTGTGTAGAGGGGCTATGTCTGCCACTTTAAGTGCATCTGGTATGATGTACTAGGCTCTTTCTTACCATGTGAGTAGTGGCGCCTTTGTCACGGAAGATTTTCGCCGATTTTCCGTTAACATTTCCGTCCACCACCTCAAGGGTCCAAGCTAGTGAATCCTTGCCGACGTTGGGATGTTTCTTACCACTTGAGCTCACACCTGCTATGTAATCTGATTTCGGTTTTACCTTGCAATCAGCTGCACGATGACCTGGCTTACCACAGGTGTAACACTTGTGCATATGCTTGTTGGAGGAGTTTCCCTGCTCCCCCGACACACCAGTCTTAAGCTTAGCTCTATCGCCAATACCTGTAGCATGATGCTTCTCGTGCGGCTTCACCCCTTTCACCTGTCTCCTGGCCCCAGCCCACAGATCAGCTTGCTTGGCCATAGACAGATTTGACACAATTTCTTGCTCTTTGAGCTTGACATGCAGAGACGATTCGCATGCTTCTAAGAACTGTTCACGAATCATCAGTTGATAGAACTCCATGCTCCCAGGAGCAGTCTCCATGAGTTCACAGTAACGGTTTAGACTCGATTCTAACCGCTGTAACATTAGCACATATGTCTCACCTTTTTGCAATTGAGCTCTACGGAAATTCTCTAGCATCCGGTCTGCAGTTATGCCAAAACCGTTCAGCAGCGCTGTTGTCAATGCCTCGTAATCTCCGCGCTGGTGCGGACCCAGACTGTGGTAAATAGTTAATGCCCTACCCTTTAACAATGCACTAAGAGCGAGTGCCCACTTTGATCTTTCCCACCCGCAATCAGCGGCGTGACCTTCGAAACGCTTGATGTATGCATCCATCGAGTCGTCCCTCTCATCAAAGTTAGCTAGTTTAGGTAGTTTGACAGTCTTACCTTGTTCAACGTTAGTCTCCGTTGAACGACCACTTGTCTGGTCATCCTGCCTTACTTGCAACTGCATGCGAGCTATGCGTTCAGTACTTTCTCGGTTCTGCTGATCAGTCCAGCGTTTGTTTTCTCTCTCTTGCTGATCAGTCCACAGTTTACTTTCTCTGTCCTGCTGATCAGTCCAGAGTTTCATCGCTTGCTCTGCTACTTTATTCCCTTCGAATCCCAACTCCCTAACTTGGTTACAGTATTCCTCTAAGGTGAATAATTGCGAGCCTGTAATACCTACTCTTTGAGTTGGTGTCGTCCACAAGGACCTTTTGGGCCGAGATTCTTCCCCATAGAATCCCCCCAACGGAGTATTTAAAGGGCTAGATTCCCGCGTGACTCCGTTTTCTTCCTCAGCGCGCGTGATTCTAGTGACATCATTCTCGGTGACGTCACCCACAGGGGACTCTACCTCCAAGTTCTCTCTCACTGGGGTCTCTCCCACTGTGTTATCTCTCACTGGGGTCTCACCACCGATAGCTTCATCCAGTGTTGTTTATCTGGGGCTTGAACCCAGAAATAAAATTATTTAATTATTGTATTGAAATAAATCGAAGGACCACCCGCTTTTGAGAAAAGAGGGAAAACAAATAAAAGTTATCATTAGAATGACACTAGAGAACCAGTGTCTATGGAAATTCATTTAGAAAATAATCACTAGAAAATAATGAAGACTGTAATTATTAATTAAAGCCAAAGCCTCAAATATCAACATTGGGGGGTTATTTCTAGAAGTTCATATATATCTAGGAACCAGTGTGGTTCGTCACTAGTTCATTATGGGTTAATAATATGGTAAATCTAACTACAATATATGCAAATATATGGTAATCAAATTATATTCATTTAAGATCATTAATCATCATTAATCACTGAGCATAAATATTGAGCACAGTTAAAAATAAACATTAATTACCAAATCTGGCAATAATTATAGAATCAATAATCAAAATGAATAAATTTATAAGAAAAATGTGTCTTAGCTGTAAGACGATTTCTAACGCCAGTTCATCATTCGTCCTCGTGGTCACGGAATCCCCATAGAGAAATAACTCGAGGTAAATAACACGATTGATGAGAATCTTGCTGGCGTCTCAAATACACGCTGTAATACAAGAAATATAAAGTAGCAATTGACTAGGCTACAAATTATGTTCAGATATTCATGAAACTGAGCTGGGTGATAAATATTACTAACGTTTGATTATTGGTGTTCATTCTTCATAACGACAAACTACTCACTAAGGTACTATCTACTTGATGCATCAAAATATAACACTTAGGAGCGTAACTGAGTACTAAGGTCTGCCGAAATGAGCGTCTGCCGGACTCAGTGTTCACTGCTGTGCACACTTAATTACGGGTCCTGGTGGTAATTGTAGACGCTTTATTCACTGCTGAGGCACTAGAGAACACTTAGGCGAGTAAATTCCACTTATTAACTGAGTATCAACGTAATTCTTGTCGATAAGAATTCTCAGCGAAGCCTTGTGCTTCTCCCACGCTGTCTCGTGCGCGTGCCTTGTTGTTGTAATGGCGTCGCCGCCCTCCCTCTCCCGCTCTCGCATTCACCACGGAAATTATTAAACACAAATTATTCTTTTCCGCGCAATTATGGATGAAATGCGATAATATGAACTGGGTTGGAATTATGGGGAATTAATAATTATAATATTCTCGATAAATGATCTCTAGCGAGAAATGGAGATGTTATTTATACTTCTCCAGAGCATTCGATCGTAACAGAATAAAAGCTGTTACTAAATAATTTCAATTAATAACTCTCGATTTACATTATCAGGAGTAATATTATCAGCAATATGCTCAGATTAATTTATATTAACACTACGGTTAGTGGTGTTAAGAGCTACTGCAATTAGTAAGTTAATGGTAATTTATCATAATATAATAATGGATGATAAGTGTTGGAAATTTCCAACATAACTCCGGGGGAGAAAACTCGGGTCGCAGTGCCATGTTGAGTACTGACGTACCTATCCCGAAGTTAGTAGGTTAGTATGTTAGTATGTTAGTACACACACAACGGATGTCCCGTAAATGTCAAGGACATACAAGAATTTAAGACATGAAAATTTAATGTCATAATTAATAGTTTACACAAGTTAATGATTGAATCATACAATTCAAGTAACTGAGACTCTACTGTGAGGTGAATGTCTGGGTCATTGTGACTTGTAGCTGATTGGTTACTAGACATCACAACACAGTATCATCATGATCACTCAAATTGGATGAAAAATTATTTGCTCTTAGTCAGAGCTATAATAGGCTTGTAGTTTCCTTTTACATTGTTGAGCAGCTGCTCTAGTGGGGCGTGTGCTCGGTGGATCAGAATTGTTATCCTCGGAAACTGTGGAAGCTGGTTCTGATAAACACTCTCGTTCTGCTAATTCGAGAGGTACCAACTTCTCTAATGTCTTTAGAGTAGTAGTGCCTTTGCACAAAACTCGTACTACTCTCAGGATGCCTTGGTGATCTGGGTGGATTGCAACAATTTTGCCTATAGGCCATTCTGACCTTGGTCCATCACTGTCAACTAATACTAGGTCTCCTGGTTTAAGCTGTACTTTATTATAGGGGCTCGAAGCTCCATAGTGGTACTCTCGTAGAGCGGTGAGGTACTCTCGAGTCCACACCTCATTCCACCTTTCAATTACTCTAGAGAGATGTTGGTAACTTTGTACTAAGTCACTCCTGGTTACATAGGAAGGATCGACGGGGTCCTCTTCTGCCAAAGGTATCAGAGGGCTCAGCAGGCCTCCATGTATTAAATGCGAGGGACTCAGAGGCTCTCTCTGTGAGAAATCATCTGATAGATAAGTTAATGGGCGATTGTTGACTCGCGCCTCAATTTCCACGACGAGTGTTTGGAGTTCTGAGTAACTAATTTTCTGTCGATGCAAGGTCTTCCTTAAACACTTCTTGACAGTCCCTATCATTCGTTCGTAGAACCCACCTTGCCAGGGGGCTCTGGGAGCAATAAATTTCCAGTGGCATTGTCGTCTCTGCATGACAGACTGCACTTCTGGATGATTCCATATCTCTCGTAAGCAGGCTTCTCCTGCCACAAAATTTGAGCCATTATCAGATATCATGAGTTTGGGACAGGATCTGCGAGCTGCAAATCTACGAAAAGCTTGGATGAAGGCTTCAGCACTCATGTCAGAAGTCACTTCTAAATGTACGCCTCGTGTGGTAGCACATGTGAAGAGGCAAATATAAGCTTTCACTGGTATCTTATCCGGATTGCCAGTGAGAAGCAAGGCTCCTGTGTAATCGACACCAGTGGTCTCAAACGGACGAAGATGAACTACCCTCTCTTTAGGGAGTGGTGGAGGTCCTGGGTAAGGACACACTCGAGCATCGTAGCGTTGACAGATTATACAGGACTTAATAATTGATTTGACAGTTTGACGACCTTGAGGAAGCCAATATTTCTGTCTGAGGTCGGTGAGAGTGTCTAACACTCCACCATGCAAAGTACCATATTGATGGTGATGTAAAACTAGAAGTTTGGTAATAATGTGGTGACGTGGTAGAAGGATTGGATTCTTTGTGTCCAAATCAATTTTTGCATGAAGCAAACGTCCTCCACACCTTAATATATTATGAGTGTTGGTATCATACCAGATACCTAGAGACTTGGTTAATTTATCTGGAAGATTTTCATATTCACTTCCATATGTCTCTTGTTGTGCACGTTTGATCCAGTAGATGATAGGATTGGGAAACTTATGCTTGATTCCTATCTTGGCAAGAAAATCAAACACATGTGCTGTCACTCTTAATAACTTACTCAAGTTAGAATAATTGTGAGGATTAATAGCCGAGACTCGATGAGGTTCTGGGTCTTTCATGGGAGTAGTGATACTGGTCACTATGACTTGTGGTTTCTGTTTGGGCCACTGACCACTAACAAGCCATGAAGGTCCATTAAACCACATCGAAGACTTACTTAGCTGTTTAAATGTTAAACCTCTTGATAAGTAATCTGCAGGATTGTCCTTAGTGGGGACATGTCTGAATTTATATCCAGCAGATAATTCATGAATTTCCCTAACGCGATTACTAACGTAGGGAGTTTTATTGTTGTTATTTCTTACCCATTGTAAGACTGCCTCATTGTCTGACCACACTACGATCTCACCAAAGTGAATATTATTGAGTGTCTTGGTCAGGCAATGAGCCAATCTTACTCCCACTAGCAATGCAGTTAACTCCATTTGAGGTAAAGATCTCTTCTTGATTGGAGCAACTCTCGCTTTAGATGTGAGTAAAATTGATTGTGCACTATTGACTAAGTAGGCTGCAGCGCCATATGCTTTGCCAGAGGCATCGCAAAAAATGTGCAAATTTGTAGGTAAGTTTTGTCCTGAAGCATTACGAGGAAATTTCAAAACACCTAATTGATTGAAATCCGCTGCGAGTATTTGCCATTTCTCTTGCAACTCAATTGGCAACGGATCATCCCATCCCATATGTTTCTGCCAGCATTCCTGCATTAGGAGTTTGCCCCTTATTAATATAGGACTAAGTAAGCCTAAAGGGTCAAATGGTTGACTGACATATGAGAGTAATTTTCTCATGGTAAGGGATGAATTATTGGTTTGTACTGACTTGATATTCATCTCGTCAGTACCTGTGTTCCATTCCACGCCCAGAACTTTTAATTGATTAGGCACCTGATAACCTGGAAATTCTTTCTCGATTATCTGGTTTAATGATTTATTGTTTGAGGCCCATGATTGTAGTGGCATATTGGCTCCTATTAACTCACGGTTAGCCTCATGGTAAATTTCTACCAATTTGGATTTATCATTAGTTGTTCCCTGGAAATTATCGACATACAAGTTGTCACTGATCTCTGCCTTATAAGGGATTTACT
>WNGS01166182.1:50174-76990 GCA_020271785.1 Procambarus virginalis | reverse complement strand
TTTTGGCCTTGGCAGTGTCATAATCTTTGGCACCACCAGTATCTTTCAGTGTTCAAAGATGTCACAAACTCTATCACCTGCATAATGAAGCAGAAAGGCACGCTGTCTTTCAGCACTTTTGATGTCAGAACTATCAACAATTTCAAACCTTTTAAGCCATTTGACCCACCTCTGTGACAGGTTGTCTGGTCACAGTCAGGATCAAATGCAGGAAACTGAGGTATATTTGCCATTTTTACTGAAAAATTTAAACTTATCACTTAAAATGTTCCTCAGAATATATAACACTTACTGCACTGTATATGTTATTCAAGAATTCACTGTAATTACTTTAATTTTGCAAAGCACACAAGCATTTTAATGCAAAAGTTCACAACAGTGCACAACACAGCAGCAACTGACTTCTTACCTAGCCCTTGTGTACATGTGTTGTTCCTACTCACAGCAACACAGCAGTTGTTAGCAGTTGGTACAGCAGTTGTCAGCAGTTGGTACAGCAGTTGGTACAGCAGTTGGTTCACAGCAGTTGGCAGCAGTTGGTTCACAGCGTGAAGAATTTTGTAGCACGGAGCGTCGTTTCGTAACCAAAACATCGGGTTTTGTACACTGCATCAAAGCGTCGTTTCGTACACAGCGTCGCCTCGCAGAATATTCAGTACACAGCTTGAGTCAGCACATAGCTTGGGGGTACACAGCTTGAGTCAGCACATAGCTGGGATGTACACAGCATTGGCCAGCACACAGCAACGGTCAGCACACAGCATTGGCCAGCACACAGCAACGGTCAGCACACAGCAACGGTCAGCACAAAGCATGGGGTATGGTGCTCACAGCTTCTCTTTCCTCCTCTGGGCGAGACAGCATGCTCCTTCCTTGTGTTTGTTGAACAAAATACCTGCGTCCCAGTTCATCCTCGTCGCCAATGTGGTGTCTGTATATAGCTGAGATAGTCTTGGTAGTAAGGTTGATGTAATGTCATTTCTGGTTACTGACTTTAATACTTATAAACGATTACATGACTATGGCTCCCAAGCTTGGCAGGCGTCCTGTGCGCTCTTGTTTACCTCCTCTCGTGGCGTCCAGCCGCCGCACATAGAAAACGGATGGTACCATTTTCTGTGAACATGACAGTATCTGGTGTAGGTATCGCTCTTAACTTATAATAAAGATTAGCAATAGCAATTTCTATATTGCTGTAATTGACTTCTAGTAACTGAATAGCAGTATCGTAGTCCTCATCACTGGGGACTAGGTGTTCGACAACTGCTTTTGCTTCTCCCTCTAGGGAACTTTGCAAATAAAGGAATTTATTAGGTTTGCTAATAGATTTTTTGGAGTTTACTAAGGAGTCGAATGTTTTCCAATAGCATTCAAAATTCTCATCATCTCTATCATGGAAGTGAGGGAGATCAATTGTAGGAAGACGAACTTCTGGAGTGTCTCCTGTTTATTAGTTTCACTCGTGGTTAGAGTATTTTGAGAAACTGAGTTGCTCTGCAATTTTTCTAGAGATTGTGTTAATTTATTTAGAAGATCTTGGGTACCCTCCTTAAACTTCTCCATCTCGGCATGGAAGGTATTTAGTTGATCCGGTTCAGCATTCTGTTGCATGAGGACTCTTAGATAGTCATCTGCAGCCTCATTTGTTCTTTGCAACTTTTGCTTGGCCGTCTATTAGATTTTCTAATACTTTGGCTGTGGCACCTGATTGTACCAGCTGAACACACTTATTCAACTGTCATGTCACATGGCCTTTGTGACTCGTGTATGATTATCTAAAATATAGTAAGCAGTTGCTGGACATTTCTTCTGGTGCACTGCCTGTAGATTTTGGCTTAGTTGATGCCATGGTTTGGTAATGAAAATAACTGGGGTACTGATTCATATATACGCGGAACCAGTACGATTATTAATAGCCTAATATCTAATTTAGTTAGGCTATGTGAATCCTTCCTCATGTACAGGTTAGCTTACCTGCCTAATAGTAAACAGCTAATATTTGAGTGGTATTTCAGTGCTTCTACAGGAATTCCTCTGCTTAGCTCCTCATAATCGGCTTTGGATGGGTAGTGACACTTCAATAACACTCAAAATGTACACAGTAAAAATATTAATATGATATAAAAAACACAATTTGTGTAAAATAATGATAAGTCCTACCCTGACTTGAGTTTGCACAAATATAAATGTTGACTAGGTTGTACTGCCTTGTACAATGCTAGTCTACTAATAATCCTACCTATCTTGGTTGGCTAGTAATAATGAGTTAAGCTAGAGGTGTACACTAGTCAGTATAATTCCAGTCTAAGTCTACTTAGTTTACTTAGTCTACTAAGTCTACTTAGTCTACTAAGTCTACTTACAATTCTAGTCTAAGTCTAATTCCAGTGTACAATTCAATTCTATTCTACATGGATTGGCATAAAATGCAATAATACTACTGATGTGCAGATTCAGGACAGTGCTATGTTTTTGGCTTTTTATAATTTTTGAGGTATATAAAGTATATACACGTGATTATATATGTATGACAGTTATTCTACTACTACTACAAAAGATTATATATATGGCAGATGTTTTACTGCCGTAATTCTATATTTGTGGCAGGTATGCTGCCATGGATTCTATGAGTGGCAGATATGCTGCCGTAAATTCTATGCTAGTACCTAATAATACTCCCTAATTAAGGAGTATGATGTTATCAGGGAGGAAAAATGATTAATGAATTAGAGATAGCCTAACTTCTGGCTATATTCTACTGATTATACTAGTTCGTAATTATAGTCTAGTTGACTAGACTATCTAGGTTGAAGGACCATAAAATATGGGGTCTGAGGACCAGTGAAAATTCTAATATTAACTCTGGTTCGTTGGATCTCAACAACACGCATAAAACGACTCAAGGAGTTACATAGATGTACCAAGTGTATAAGGGAACATCATCCCGACACATGCACAACTCCAATACGCACCTGCACTAGGTGCCATAAGGGTCAACACCATACAGCACTTTGTGGGGACTCAATTACCAAGTCTGCCAAACCACAGGAGGAGGAAGGAACTACCACTTCAGTACAGCTTTGTACAGTGTTGCCTGACATAAGTGTCTTCTCAACAAGGTCTGATCATAAATCAGCTCTACCTACTGCACGATTGATCATTAAAAATGGAAAGTTCAAAGCCACCGTACATGAATTATTTGATCAAGGGTCCCAATTGACCTTTATATCCAAGGAGTTGGTAGATGCACTGAAACTTACACCTGTAAAGGAGACACGAATAAACATAGCAGGATTCCTGACTGAATCCTGCTAGTTTTCAAGGTAGTACAACCCCAAGTACGTTTAGGAGGTTATGTTCGAAAGATACAAGCTCTGCCAGTAGATAGATTCCCAACAGACCTGTATGTATATGGTCTAGGGAAAACAGCCAAATTCCTGGAAGAAAAGGGAATTCATTTGGCTGATAAAATCACATCATATAACCTTTCCAATATTGGAATCCTTATGGGATCAGATGTCTACCATAAGTTTATCAAAGGAAAGGAATACAAACACGGTATGAACGTGTTACCATCTGCAGGTGGCTATTTGCTAACAGGCCCAGTATTACGGCTAAAACAACCCGCACCTGTAGACCACCAACATGCCAACCCAGTAATGGTTGCATGACTAGGAGACCAGTCTCCACTGCAACTCAGAGACATGTCCGAGGAAGAGCTTGATCCCCCTGTACATAAGTTATGGAACCAGGCAACTCTCAGCATTGTCCCTGAACAACCTAGCCCAGATGATGACTGGACTTACAAACAATACCTGGACTCAGTTATCTACAGAGATAATCAATACTGGGTCAGGTTACCATGGAAGCTGAATCACCCTCAGCTACTCATCAACCATTTTATGGCACAAAACCAATTGAGATCACAGGTGTTGCACTTACAAAGACAACCTGAGAACTTGAAGTTGTACCATGAAATAATACAGAAGCAACTCGATGACAAATTTATCGAAGTTGTTACAAATGATAACCCAAAGGAAGGTCACTACCTGCCACACCATCCTGTGCAGAAGAATTCTGCTACTACCCCATTACGGATAGTATTTAATTGCAGTGCCAAAACGAGGCCGAGTAGTGTTTCGTTAAATGACTGCCTTCAAACTGGCCCTAGCCTAACACAAAGGCTTTACGACGTGCTGTTAAAGTTCCGAATTGGGACTTGTGCATATACGGCCAACATCAGCAAGGCATTCCTTCGGGTAGGTCTTCAAGAAGAAGACCAGGAACTACACAAAGTTCCTATGGATTAAGGATCCTAACGATCCAAACAGTGAATTAATCACTTACCGGTTTGCGTCCATATTATTTGGCGCCACGTCCTCACCTTTTCTGCTCCAAGCTACCTTGGATACACATTTGAAGAAGTCCGATAGCCCGAACAAGACGGAAATTAGCAAAAACCTGTTTGTGGATAATTTTCAAGGAACAACGAACAGTGAAAGTAAACTGTTGAACATATACCATGAGGCCAATCGAGAATTAATGGGAGCCAATATGCCTCTCCAGTCTTGGGTCTCTAACAATGACAAATTAAATCAACTGATCGCAACTGAATTTCCCAATTACCACGTACCCGAGATGACAAAGGTACTAGGTGTCGAATGGAACACGACAACCGATCAGCTGACAATCAAGTCAGTGGAGCCAAATACCACTAACTTAACAATGAGAAAATTACTATCACAAGTCAGCAAACCCTTCGACCCATTAGGACTATTAAGTTCAATCCTAATTAATGGGAAGTTGATAATACAGGAATGTTGGCAACAAAAGATAGGCTGGGATGATCTTCTGACACCTGCCTTACAAGAAAAATGGCAAGGGTTAGTAAAAGATTTAAGTACCCTAGAGTCTATCAAGATCCCTAGGAACATAGTAGTAAATTAAAAAAGAACCAATTAAGCTACATGTATTTTGTGATGCCTCAAGAAAGGCTTATGGCACAGTAGCTTACCTGGTCTCAAATGGGCAAGCCAATTTGCTCACATCAAAGGCCAGAGTGGCACCTTTAAAGAAAAGATCACTGCCACAACTGGAATTAACAGCCTTACTGCTAGGTGTAAGATTGGCTCATTATCTGATCAAGGCCTTAAGCCACATTCACTTTAAAGAAACAGTAGTTTGATCAGATAATGAGGCAGTGCTACAGTGGGTTAAGAACAATAACAGTAAGAATCCTTACGTGAGTAACCGCGTTAAGGAAATACGAGAGTTGTCAGCAGGGTATAAACTAAGATATGTACCCACCAAAGAGAATCCAGCTGACTATCTCTCCCGAGGCCTGACTTTATGGCAATTAACAAAGGCAGAGATGTGGTTCAATGGACCTCAGTGTCTAATCAGCGACCAGTGGCCTGAACAAAAGCCACAAGTCATTGTGACCAATGTTACTGTTCCCACTGAGAACCCAGAACCACCTCGGACTTTGGTTATTGATCCTACTCGGTACTCTGAACTGAACAAACTGATAAGTGTCACCCAAGTAGTGTTTGATTTTCTAAAGAAAATAGGAATCAAGCATAAATTCCCTAATACCCTAAGGTATTGGGTCAAAAGAGCTTAGATCGACACATTCGGGACAGGATTTGACAATGTTCTTAAGAAGCTACAACATGATCACGGTCTCTGGTTAGACACTGACAATTATAATATAATCAGATGCGGAGGCCGCTTACAGCATGCTGACATAGATTTGGAAGCAAAAAATCCAATATTGCTCCCTCGTCACCACATAGTAAGCAAACTAATTGTGTTACATATACACAAATACTGCACTCTGCATGGTGGGGTATTAGATACTCTCACGGACTTAAGACAACAGTACTGGCTACCCCAAGGTAGACAGACAGTAAAATCAATAATAAAATCCTGTGTTATTTGCCGGAGATACAATGCCAGAGTGTGTCCATATCCTGGCCCTCCTCCACTTCCGAAGGAACGAGTCGTACATATTCGTCCCTTTGAGACAACAGGAGTAGATTTCACAGGAGCACTAACACTGACAGGCACTAAAGACAAGGAACCAGTAAAAGCTTACATCTGTCTTTTTACTTGTGCCACAACAAGGGCAGTCCATCTAGAAGTGACTACCGATATGAGTGCCGAAGCATTCTTACAAGCTTTCCGCAGGTTTGCTTCATGTAGATCCTGTCCTACATTAATGATCTCAGACAATGGGTTCAACTTAGTGGCAGGAGAAGCATGTCTGAGGAAAATCTGGACACACCCAAAGGTATGCACAGCCCTAAATCAACGGCAGTGCCAATGGAAATTCATACCTCCCAGAGCACCATGGCACGGAGGTGTCTATGAACGCATGGTTGGTATGGTGAAACGTTCTCTACGGAAAACCCTAAACCGCCAAAAAATTGACCTACAGGAGCTTTAACATGAGCACTGGGCTCCGGAAAACACGAGCTCTGGTGTCTGGGGAACAAGTAAACAGGGGTCAGGGGAACACGAGCACTGGAGTCAGGGGAACACGAGCACTAGGGTTAGGAGAACACGAGCATGGGGTCTGGGTAACATGAGCACTGGGGTCTTGGTAGCACGAGCACTGGGGTCTGGGGAACACGAGCACTGGGGTCTGGGGAACACGAGCACTGGGGTCTGGAGAACACGAGCACTGGGGTCCGGAGAACACGAGCAATAGGGTCTGGGAAACACGAGCACTGTGGGCTGGTGAACACGAACACTGGGGTCAGGGGATCACGAGCACTGGGGTCTGGGGATCACGAGCACTGGGGTCAAGGGAACACGAGACTGGGGTCTAGGGAACAGGAGCACTGGGGTCTGAGGATCACGATCACTGGGGTCAAGGGAGCACGAGCACTGGGGTCACTGGAACACGAGCACTGGGGTCAGGGCAACACGAGCACTGGGGTCTGGTGAACACGAGTACTGGGGTCAAGGGAGCACGAGCACTGGGGTCACTGGAACACGAGCACTGGGGTTAGGGGAAAACGTGCACTAAGGTCACTGGAACACGAGCACTGGGGTCTGGGGAACACGAACACTGGGGTCAAGGGAGCACGAGCACTGGGGTCACTGGAACACGAGCACTGGGGATAGGGGAACACGAGCACTGGGGTCTGGGGAACACGAGTACTGGGGTCAAGGGAGCACGAGCACTGGGGTCACTGGAACACGAGCACTGGGGTTAGGGGAACACGAGCACTGGGGTCACTGGAACACGAGCACTGGGGTCAGGAGAACACGAGCACTGGGGTCAGCGGAACACGAGCACTGGGGTTAGGGGAACACGAGCACTGGGGTCACTGGAACACGAGCACTGGGGTTAGGGGAACACGAGCACTGGGGTCTGAGTAACACGAGCACTGGAGTCAGGAGAACACGAGCACTGGGTTCAGGGGAACACGAGCACTGGGGTCAGGGGGAACACCAGCACTGGGGTCTGAGTAACACGAGCACTGGGATCAGGAAAACACGAGCACAGGGGTCTGGGGAACACGAACACTGGGGTCAGGGAACACGAGAACTGGGGTCATGGGGAACACTAGCACCTGGGTCTGAGTAACACGAGCACTGGGGTAAGGAAAACACGAGCATTGAGGTCAAGAGAACACGAGTACTGGGGTCTGGGGAACAAGAGCACTGGGTCAGGAAAACACGAGCACTGGGGTCAAGGGAACACGAGCACTGGGGTCAAGGGAACACGAGCACTGGGGTCTGGGGAACACGAGCACTGGGGTCAGGGGAACAAAAGCACTGGGGTCTGGGAACACGAGCACTGAGTTCTGGGGAACAGGAGCACTGGGGTCGGGGGAACACGAGCACTGGGGTCAAGGGAACACGAAACTGGGGTCTAGGGAACAAGAGCACTGGGGTCTGAGGACCACGATCACTGGGGTCAAGGGAGCACGAGCACTGGGTTCACTGGAACACGAGCACTGGGGTTAGGGGAACACGTGCACTAAGGTCACTGGAACACGAGCGCTGGGGTCTGGGGAACACGAGTACTGGGGTCAAGGGAGCACGAGCACTGGGGTCACTGGAACACGAGCACTGGGGTTAGGGGAACACGAGCACTGGGGACACTGGAACACGAGCACTGGGGTCAAGGGAACACGAGCACTGGGGTCAGGGGAACACGAGCACTGGGGTTAGGGGAACACGAGCACTGGGGTCTGAGGACCACGAGCACTGGGGTCAAGGGAACACGAGCACTGGGGTCAGAGGAACACGAACACTGGGGTCAAGGGAGCACGAGCACTGGGGACACTGGAACACGAGCACTGTGGTCTGGGGAACATGAGTACTGGAGTCTGGGGAACACGAGTACTGGGGTCTGGAAGATATGAGCACTGGGGTCAGGGGGAAATCCAGCATTGGGGTCTGAGTAACACGAGCACTGGGTTAAGTGGAACACGAGCACTGGGGTCAGGGAGAACACCAGCACTGGGGTCTGAGTAACACGAGCACTGGGGTCAGGAAAACACGAGCACTGGGGTCAAGGGAATACGAACACTGGGGTCAGGGGAACACGAGAACTGGGGTCAGGGGAACACGAGTACTGGGGTCTGGGGAACAAGAATACTGTGGTCAGGAAACCACGAGCATTGGGGTCATGGGGTCAAGGGAACACGAGCACTGGGGTCTGGGAACACGTGAACTGGGGTCTGAAGAACACGAGCACTGGGGTCTGGGAACACGGGAACTGGGGTCTGAAGAAACACGAGCACTGGGGTCAGGGGAACAAGAGCACCGAAGTCTGGAAACACGAGCACTGGGTCAGGGGAACAAGAGCACTGGGGTCTGGGGAACACGAACACTGGGTCTGGGGAACATGAGCACTGGGGTCAGGGGACCACGAGCACTGGGGTCTGGGAACACGACCACTGGATTCAGGGGAACACGAGCACTGGGGTCTGGATATTACGAGCACTGGGGTCTGGGGAACAACAGCACTGGGGTCAGGGGAACACGAACACTGAGGTCTGAGGAATACGACCACTGGGGTCTGGGGAACACGAGCACTGGGGTCAGGGGAACACCAGCACAGGGGTCTGGAAAACACGAGAACTGGGGTCTGGGTAACACGGACACTGGGGTCTGGGAACAAGAGAACTGGGGTCTGGGGAACACGAGCACTGGGGTCTGGGGAACACGAGCACTGGGGTCAGGGGAACACCAGCACAGGGGTCTGGAAAACACGAGAACTGGGGTCTGGGTAACACGGACACTGGGGTCTGGGAACAAGAGAACTGGGGTCTGGGGAACACGAGCACTGGGGTCTGGGGAACACGAGTACTGGGGTCTAGGGTACACGAGCACTGAGGTTTGGGGAACACGAGCACTGAGGTTTGGGGAACACGAGCACTAGGGGCAGGGTAACACGAGCACTGGGGTCTGGGGAACACGTGAACTGGGTTCTGGGGAACACGAGCGCTGGGGTCTGGGGAACATGAGCACTGGGGTGTGGGGAACCCGAGCACTGGGGTCGTGGGAACACGAACACTGGGGTCTGAGGAATACGAGCACTGGGGTCTGGTGAACACGAACACTGGGGTCAGGGGATCACGAGCACTGGGGTCTGGGGATCACGAGCACTGGGGTCTGGGGAACACGAGCAATGGGGTCTGGGGAACACGAGACTGAGGTCTGGGGAACACGAGCACTGGGGTCTGGGGAACACGAACACTGGGGTCAGGGAACACGAGAACTGGGGTCATGGGGAACACTAGCACCTGGGTCTGAGTAACACGAGCACTGGGGTAAGGAAAACACGAGCATTGAGGTCAAGAGAACACGAGTACTGGGGTCTGGGGAACAAGAACACTGGGTCAGGAAAACACGAGCACTGGGGTCAAGGGAACACGAGCACTGGGGTCAAGGGAACACAAGCACTGGGGTCTGGGAACACGAGCACTGAGTTCTGGGGAACAGGAGCACTGGGGTCGGGGGAACACGAGCACTGGGGTCAAGGGAACACGAAACTGGGGTCTAGGGAACAAGAGCACTGGGGTCTGAGGACCACGATCACTGGGGTCAAGGGAGCACGAGCACTGGGGTCACTGGAACACGAGCACTAGGGTCAGGGCAACACGAGCACTGGGGTCACTGGAACACGAGCACTGGGGTTAGGGGAACACGTGCACTAAGGTCACTGGAACACGAGCACTGGGGTTAGGGGAACACGAGCACTGGGGTTAGGGGAACACGAGCACTGGGGTTAGGGGAACACGTGCACTGGGGTCACTGGAACACGAGCACTGGGGTTAGGGGAACACGAGCACTGGGGTCACTGGAACACGAGCACTGGGGTTACTGGAACACGAGCACTGGGGTTACTGGAACACGAGCACTGGGGTCACTGGAACACGAGCACTGGGGTCAGGAGAACACGAGCACTGGGGTTAGGGGAACACGAGCACTGGGGTCACTGGAACACGAGCACTGGGGTTACTGGAACACGAGCACTGGGGTTACTGGAACACGAGCACTGGGGTCACTGGAACACGAGCACTGGGGTTACTGGAACACGAGCACTGGGGTCACTGGAACACGAGCACTGGGGTCACTGGAACACGAGCACTGGGGTCACTGGAACACGAGCACTGGGGTTACTGGAACACGAGCACTGGGGTTAGGGGAACACGAGCACTGGGGTCACTGGAACACGAGCACTGGGGTTAGGGGAACACGAGCACTGGGTTCACTGGAACACGAGCACTGGGGTTAGGGGAACACGAGCACAGGGGTTACTGGAACACGAGCACTGGGGTCACTGGAACACGAGCACTGGGGTCACTGGAACACGAGCACTGGGGTCACTGGAACACGAGCACTGGGGTCACTGAAACACGAGCACTGGAGTTAGGGGAACACGAGCACTGGGGTTACTGGAACACGAGCACTGGGGTCACTGAAACACGAGCACTGGAGTTAGGGGAACACGAGCACTGGGGTCACTGGAACACGAGCACTGGGGTCAGGGGAACACGAGCACTGGGGTCACTGGAACACGAGCACTGGAGTTAGGGGAACAGGAACACTGGGGTCAGGGGAACACGAGCACTGGGGTCACTGGAACACGAGCACTGGGGTTACTGGAACACGAGCACTGGGGTCACTGGAACACGAGCACTGGGGTCACTGGAACACGAGCACTGGGGTAACTGGAACACGAGCACTGTGGTCACTGAAACACGAGCACTGGGGTCAGGGGAACACGAGCACTGGGGTTAGGGGAACACGAGCACTGTGGTCACTGGAACACGAGCACTGGGGTCAGGGGAACACGTGCACTGGGGTTAGGGGAACACGAGCACTGGGGTCACTGAAACACGAGCACTGGGGTCAGGGGAACACGAGCACTGGGGTCACTGAAACACGAGCACTGGGGTCAGGGGAACACGAGCACTGGGGTCACTGAAACACGAGCACTGGGGTCATGGGAACACGTGCACTGGGGTCAGGAGAACACGAGCACAGGGGTCTGGGGAACACGAACACTGGGGTCAGGGAACACGAGAACTGGGGTAAGGAAAACACGAGCATTGAGGTCAAGAGAACACGAGTACGGGGGTCTGGGGAACAAGAACACTGGGGTCAGGAAAAACATGAGCACTGGGGACAAGGGAACACGAGCACTGGGGTCTGGGAACACGAGCACTGGAATCTGGGGGAACACGAGCACCGAGGTCAGGGAAACACGAGAACTGTGGTCTGGGGAACACGAGCCCTGGGGTCTGGGGCACACTAGCACTGGGGTCTGGGGCACACTAGCACTGGGGTCCGGGTAACTCAAGCACTGAGGTCTGGGGAACATGAGCACTGGGGTCTGGGTAACACGAGCACTGAAGTCTGGGTAACTCGAGCACTGGGGTCTTTGTAACACGAGCACTGGGTTCTGGGGACAACGAGCACTCTGGTCTCGGGAACACGAGCACTGAGGTCAGGGGAACACGAGCACTGGGGACGGGGGAACACGAGCACTGGGGTCTGGGGAACACGAGACTGGGGTCTGAGCACTGGGGTCTGGGGAACACGAGCACTGAGGTTTGGGGAACACGAGCACTGGGGTCTGGGGAACACGAGACTGGGGTCTGAGCACTGGGGTCTGGGGAACACGAGAACTGGGGACGGGGGAACACGAGCACTGAGATTTGGGGAACGCGTGCACTGGGGTCTGGGGAACACGAGACTGGGGTCTGGGGAACACGAGCACTGGGGTCTGGGAAACACGAGCACTGGGGTCTGGGGAACACAAGCACTGGGACCTGGGTAACACGAGCACTGGGGTCAGGAGAACACGAGCACTGGAGTCTGGGTAACATGAGCACTGGGGGCAGGGGAACACGAGCACTGGGGTCAGGGTTTTACGAGCACTGGGGTCAGGGGAACACGAGCACTGGGGTCTGAGGAACTCGAGCACTGGGGTCAGGGGAACACGAGAACTGGGATCTGGATAACACGAGCACTGGGGTCTGGGGAACACGGGCACTGGGGTCAGGGGAACCCAAGCACTGGGGCATGGGGAACACATGCACTGAGGTCTGTTGAAACCAATCACTGGGGGTCACCAGAGCACGAGCACTGGGGTCTGGGGAAACCAATCACTGGGGTCTGGGGAACACAAGACAGTGGTCAAGGGAACACGAGACTAGGGACAGGGGAACACGAGCACTGAGGTTTGGGGAACACGAGCACTGGGGTCAGGGGAACACGAGCACTGAGATTTGGTTAACACGATCACTGGGGTCAGGGGAACACGAGCACTGGGGTCTGGGGAACACAAGACAGGGGTCAAGGGAACACGAGACTAGGGACAGGGGAACACGAGCACTGAGGTTTGGGGAACACGAGCACTGGGGTCTAGGGAACACGAGCAATGGGGTCTGGGGAACATGAGCACTGGGGTCATGGGAACACGAGCACTGGGGTCTAGGAAACACGAGACTAGGGTCAGGGGAACACGAGCACTGAGGTTTGGGGAACACAAGAACTGGGGTCAGGGGAACACGAGCACTGGGGTCTGGGAAACACGAGAACTGGGGTCTGGGTAACACGAACACTGGGGTCAGATGAACACAAGCACTGGGGTCAGGGGAACACGAGCACTGGGGTCTGGGGAACATGAGAACTGGGGTCTGGGGAACACGAGCACTGAGGTTTGGGGAACACGAGCACTGGGGTCTGAGGAACACGAGACTGGGGTCTGAGGAACACGAGCACTGGGGTCTGGGGAACACGAGAACTGGGGACGGGGGAACACGAGCACTGAGGTTTGGGGAACGCAAGCACTGGGGTCTGGGGAACACGAGACTGGGGTCTGGGGAACACGAGCACTGGGGTCTGGGGAACACGAGCACTGGGGACTGGGGAACACGAGCACTGGTGTCAGGGGAACACGAGCACTGGGGTCAGGGGAACACGAGCACTGGGGACTGGGGAACACGAGCACTGGTGTCAGGGGAACACGAGCACTGGGGTCTGGGGGAACACGAGCACTGAGATCTGGGGAACAACAGCACTGGGGTCAGGGGAACACGAGCACTGGGGTCTGAGGACCACGAGTACTGGGGTTATGGGAACACGAGAACTGGGGTCAGGGGAACACGAGCACTGGGTTAGGGGAACACGTGCACTAAGGTCACTGGAACACGAGCACTGGGTCTCGGGAACACGAACACTGGGGTGAAGGGAGCACGAGCACTCGGGTCACTGGAACACGAGCACTGGGGTCAGGGGAACACGTGCACTAAGGTCACTGAAATACGAACACTGGGGTCTGGGGAACACGAGTACTGGGGTCAAGGGAGCACGAGCACTGGCGTCTGGAAGACATGAGCAATGGGGTCTGGGGAACATGGGCACTACGGGTCTGGAAGACATGAGCAATGGGGTCTGGGGAACACGGACACTGGGGTCTGGAAGACATGAGCACTGGGGTCAAGGGGAACACCAGCACTGGGATATGAGTAACACGAACACTGGGGTCTGGAGAACACGAACACTGGGGTTAGGGGGAACACCAGCACTGGGGTCTGAGTAACACGAGCACTGGAGTCAGAAAAACACGAGCACAGGGGTCCAGGGAACACGAACACTGGGGTCAGGAAAACACGAGCACTGGGGTCAAGCGAACACAAACACTGGGGTCAGGGGAACACGAGAACGGGGGTCAGGATTCCACGAGCACTGGGGTCAAGGGAACACGAGCACTGGGGTCTGAGGAACACGAGCACTGGGGTCTCGGGAACACGAGCACTGGGGTCTGGAACACGTGAACTGGGTTCTGGGGCACACGAGCAGTGGGGTCTGGGGAACACGAGCACTGGGATCTGGGGAACACGAGCAATGAGGTCTGGGGAACATGAGCACTGGGGTCAGGGGAACACGAGCACTGGGGTCTGGGGACACGAGCACTGGGGTCTAGGAAACACGAGACTTCAGTCAGGGGAACACGAGCACTGAGGTTTGGGGAACACAAGCACTGAGGTCAGGGGAACACGAGCACTGGGGTCAGGGGAACACGAGCACTGGGGTCAGGGGAACACGAGCACTGGGGTCATGGGAACACGAGCCCTGGGGTCAGGGGAACACGAGCACTGGGGTCAGAGGAACACGAGCACTGGGATCAGGGGAACACGAGCACTGGGGTCTGGGGAACACGAGAACTGGGGTCTGGGGAACACGAGCACTGAGGTTTGGGGAACACGAGCACTGGGGTCTGGGGAACACGAGACTGGGGTCTGGGGAACACGAGCACTGGAGTCTGATGAACACGAGCACTGGGGACTGGGAAACACGAGCACTGGTGTCATGGGAACACGAGCACTGGGGTCTGGGTAACACGAGCACTGAGTTCTGGGGAACAGGACCACTGGGGTCAGGGGAACACGAGCACTGGGGTCTGAGGACCACGAGCACTGGGGTTAAGGGAACACGAGCACTGGGGTCAGAGGAACACGAACACTGGGGTCAAGGGAGCACGAGCACTGGGGTCACTGGAACACGAGCACTGTGGTCTGGGGAACACGAGTACTGGAGTCTGGGGAACACGAGTACTGGGGTCTGGAAGATATGAGCACTGGGGTCAGGGGGAAATCCAGCATTGGGGTCTGAGTAACACGAGCACTGGGTTAAGTGGAACACGAGCACTGGGGTCAGGGAGAACACCAGCACTGGGGTCTGAGTAACACGAGCACTGGGGTCAGGAAAACACGAGCACTGGGGTCAAGGGAACACGAACACTAGGGTAAGGGGAACACGAGAACTGGGGTCAGGGGAACACGAGTACTGGGGTCTGGGGAACAAGAATACTGTGTTCAGGAAACCACGAGCATTGGGGTCATGGGGTCAAGGGAACACGAGCACTGGGGTCTGGGAACACGTGAACTGGGGTCTGAAGAACACGAGCACTGGGGTCTGGGGAACACGAGCACCGAAATCTAGGAAACACGAGCACTGGGGTCTGAGGAACACGAGCACTGGGGTCAGGGGAACAAGAGCACTTGGGTCTGGGGAACATGAGCACTTGGGTCTGGGGAATATGAGCACTGGGGTCAGGGGACCACGAACACTGGGGTCTGAGGAACACGACCACTGGATTCAGGAGAACACGAGCACTGGGGTATGGGTAACACGAGCAGTGGGGTCTGGGGAACACGAGCACTGATGTCAGGGAAACACGAGCACTGGGGTCTGGGTAACACGAGCACTGGGGTCTGGGGAACACGAGCACTGGGGTCTGGGTAACACAAGCACTGGGGTCTGGGTAACACGAGCACTGGGGTCTGGGGAACACGAGCACTGGGGTCTGGGTAACACAGGCACTGGGGTCTGGGTAACACAAGCACTGGGGTCTGGGGAACACGAGCACTGGGGTCTGGGTAACACAAGCACTGGGGTCTGGGTAACACGAACACTGGGGTCTGGGGAACACGAGCACTGGGGTCTGGGGAACAAGAGCACTGGGGTCTGGGTAACACGAGCACTGATGTCAGGGGAACACGAGCACTGGGGTCTGGGTAACACGAGCACTGAGGTCAGGGTGACACGAGCACTGGGGTCTGGGGAACACGAGCACTAGGGTCAGGGGAGCACGAGCACTGGGGTCAGGGTAACACGAGCACTGGGGTCTTGGGAACACGAGCACTGATGTCTGGGGAGCACGAGCACTTGGGTCTGGGGAACACGAGCACAGGGGTCATGGTATCACGAGCACTTGGGTCTGGGTAACACGAGCACTGGGGCCTGGGGAACACGAGCACTGGGGTCTGGGGAACACGAGCACTGGGGTCAGGGGAACACGAGTACTGGGGTCTGGGGAACACGAGCGCTGGGGTTTGTGGAAAATGAACACTGGGGTCACTGTAACACGAGCACTGGGGTCTGGAGAACACGAGCACTGGGGTCTTGGGAACACGAGCACTGATGTCAGGGGAACACGAGCACTGGGGTCTGGGGAACACGAGCACCGAGGTCTTGGGAACACGAGAACTGGAGTCTATGGAACACGAGCACTGGGGTCTGGGGAACACGAGCACTGATGTCAGGGGAACACGAGCACTGGGGTCTGGGTAACACGAGCACTGGGGTCTGGGGAACACGAGCACTGGGGTCAGGGTAACACAAGCAATGGGGTCTGGGTAACACGAGCACTGGGGTCTGGGGAACACGAGCACTGGGGTCTGGGTAACACAAGCACTGGGGTCTGGGTAACACGAACACTGGGGTCTGGGGAACACGAGCACTGGGGTCTGGGGAAGACGAGCACTGGGGTCTGGATAACACGAGCACTGAGGTCAGGGTGACACGAGCACTGGGGTTTGGGGAACACGAGCACTAGGGTCAGGGGAGCACGAGCACTGGGGTCAGGATAACACGAGCACTGGGGTCTTGGGAACACGAGCACTGATGTCTGGGGAGCACGAGCACTTGGGTCTGGGGAACACGAGCACAGGGGTCATGGTATCACGAGCACTTGGGTCTGGGTAACACGAGCACTGGGGTCTGGTGAACACGAGCACTGGGGTCTGGGGAACACGAGCACTGGGGTCAGGGGAACACGAGTACTGGGGTCTGGGGAACACGAGCACTGGGGTCTGTGGAAAATGAACACTGGGGTCACTGTAACACGAGCACTGGGGTCTGGAGAACACGAGCACTGGGGTCTGGAGAACACGAGCACTGGGGTCTGGAGAACACGAGCTCTGGGGTCTGGGGAACACGAGCACTGAGTCTGGGAAACAAGAGCACAGTGGTCTGGGGAACACGAGCACTGGGGTCTGGGTAACACGAGCACTAGGGTCTGGGGAACACGAGCATTGGGGTCTGGGGATCACGAACACTGAGGTCTGGGTAACACGAGCACTGGGGTCTGGGGAATACGAGTACTGGGGTCTGGGTAACACGAGCACTGGGGTCTAGGGAACACGAGTACTGGGGTCTGGGTAAGACGAGCACTGGGGTCTGGGGAAAACGAGCACTCTGGTCTGGGGAACACCAGCACTGGGGTCTGGGTAACACGAGCACTTGGGTCTGGGGAACACGAGCACTGGGGTCTGGGTAACCCAAGCACTGGGGTCTGGGGAACACGAGCACTGGGGTCTGGGGAACACGGGAACTGGGGTCAGTGTAACACGAGTACTGGGGTCAGAGGAACACGAGCACTGGGGTCAGAGGAACACGAGCACTGGGGTCTGGGTAACTCGATCACTGGGGTCAGAGGAACACGAGTACTGGGGTCAGGGTAACACGAGCACTGGGTTCTGGGTAACACGAGCACTGGGGTCTGGGTAACACGAGCACTGGGGTCTGGGTAACTCGATCACTGGGGTCTGGGGAACACGGGAACTGGGGTCAGGGTAACACGAGAACTGGGGTCTGGGTAACTCGATCACTGGGGTCTGGGGAACACGAGAACTGGGGTCAGGGTAACACGAGCACTGGGGTCTGGGGAACACGGGAACTGGGGTCTGGGGTACACGAGCACTGGGGACTGGGAACATGACCACTGGGGTCACTGTAACACGAGCACTGGGGTTTGGAGAACAAGAGCACTGGGGTCTGGAGAACACGAGCACTGGGTTCAGGAGAGCACGAGCATTGGGGTCTGGAGAACACGAGCACTGGGGCCCGGAGAACACAAGCACTGGGCTCCGGAGAACACGAGCTCTGGTGTCTGGGGAACATGTAAACTGGGGTCAGGGGAACACGAGCACTGGAGTCAGGGGAACACGAGCACTGGGGTCTCGGTAGCACGAGCAATGGGGTCTGGGTAACACGAGCACTGGGGTCTGGGGAACACGAGCACTGGGGTCTGAAGAACACGAGCACTGGGGTCCGGAGAACACGAGCAATAGGGTCTGGGAAACACGAGCACTGTGGTCTGGTGAACACGAACACTGGGGTCAGGGATCACGAGCACTGGGGTCTGGGGATCACGAGCACTGGGGTCTGGGGAACACGAGCAATGGGGTCTGGGGAACCGAGACTGGGGTCTGGGGAACACGAGCACTGGGGTCTGGGGAACACGAGCACTGGGGTCAGGGGAACAAAAGCACTGGGGTCTGGGAACACGAGCACTGAGTTGGGGAACAGGAGCACTGGGGTCGGGGAACACGAGCACGGGGTCAAGGGAACACGAGACTGGGGTCTAGGAACAGGACCACTGGGGTCTGAGGATCACGATCACTCTGGTCAAGGGAGCACGAGCACTGGGGTCACTGGAACACGAGCACTGGGGTCAGGGCAACACGAGCACTAGGGTCTCTGGAACACGAGCACTGGGGTCTGGGGAACACGAACACTGGGGTCAAGGGAGCACGAGCACTGGGGTCACTGGAACACGAGCACTGGGTTAGGGGAACACGAGCACTGGGGTCTGGGGAACACGAGTACTGGGGTCAAGGGAGCACGAGCACTGGGCTCACCGGAACACGAGCACTGGGGTTAGGGGAACGCGAGCACTGGGGTCACTGGAACACGAGCACTGGGGTCAGGAGAACACGAGCACTGGGGTCAGGGGAACACGAGCACTGGGGTTAGGGGAACACGAGCACTGGGGTCACTGGAACACGAGCACTGAGGTTAGGGGAACACGAGCACTGGGTCTGGTAAAACGAGCACTGGAGTCAGGAGGAACACGAGCACTGGGTTCACGGGAACACGAGCACTGGGGTCAGGGGGAACACCAGCACTGGGGTCTGAGTAGCACGAGCACTGGAGTCAGGAAAACACGAGCACAGGGGTCTGGTGAACACGAACACTGGGGGGGATCACGAGCACTGGGGTCTGGGGATCACGAGCACGGGAGTCTGGGAACACGAGCAATGGGGTCTGGGGAACACGAGACTGGGGTCTAGGGAACACGAGCACTGGGGTCTGGGGAACACGAGCACTGGGGGCACTGGGGGGGGAACAAAAGCACTGGGGTCTGGGAACACGAGCACTGAGTTCTGGGGAAACAGGAGCACGGGTTCGGGGAACACGAGCACTGGGGTCAAGGAACACGAGACTGGGGTCTAGGGAACAGGACCACTGGGGTCTGAGGATCACGATCACTCTGGTCAAGGGAGCACGAGCACTGGGGTCACTGGAACACGAGCACTGGGTCAGGGCAACACGAGCACTAGGGTCTCTGGAACACGACCACTGGGTCTGGGGAACACGAGTACTGGGGTCAAGGGAGCACGAGCACTGGGGTCACTGGAACACGAGCACTGGGGTTAGGGAAACGCGAGCACTGGGGTCACTGGAACACGAGCACTGGGGTCAGCAGAACACGAGCACTGGGGTCAGGAGAACACGAGCACTGGGGTTAGGGGAACACGAGCACTGGGTCACTGGAACACGAGCACTGGGGTTAGGGGAACACGAGCACTGGGGTCTGAGTAAAACGAGCACTGAAGTCAGGAGAACACGANAAACATAAATGTTAATATGTCACAATGAAGATAGAAACAAAAGATTCATTTTCAACAATTACTATGGACATATTAGTCTTAATATCATTAGTTTTAATAATGACCAAACTCCAATCATGACACAAACTGATCGACAAAGCAAACTCATCTACTTCTTCTTCTTCTTCTTGATAGTAGTTGCAGTTTGTATGAAGGGTTAGTCCTCCCAATGACTGCACCAGTACCGATGTTTGCCGGAAAACCTGGCACCATTTAATAATATTACATACAATAGGCAGATAATATTGCTGCTGTGTTGTATACACAAGTTAACCCATAGAAAATGTAGCTTCTAGTGGAGTTTTCCGTCAATTGAAAATGGGATATCATTGCCACATAGTACTATAAATTCAACAGCTATTCTGTTGGGAATTGTTCTTAAATACAGTAGTCTTTGGACTTTTAATATCATAAAAACATCTGATTTGAATTAACTTAATTATCAGTACCAAAATAGAAAATGTGACCCTTCTATCACTTATTGACATCTGGACAAAGTGAGCCAGGAGCGTCAATAGTGGTGAGGAGGTCAGCCTTGTTTGTTTAGACCAGAGTCGTTGGAGCGAGTTCAGCTCCTGTAATTTCTCTTGGACGCAGTGTTGTGGAGATCAAATCTATTGGTGCTCTACCATCATCACACGCTGTCAAAACCACAAGGGAAGTGTCTTTCCAAAATATTATCTAAGTCATTATTGGCCAGTAATGTTATGTTAGATAGGATTATTTCCGGTTAGAACACGAACAATCGACTCAACACAGGAAATTAAGCCTTGATCCTTATCTATAATATACAGTTTTCTCTGATATAGCTGTCATGTATTAGGATTCTGGCTTTACAGCTAGTGCCCTTTCACAGGAACAAGAAGAGGAAGCAAGAATTAATCTTGGTACATCAGTTACTTGGGGTGATGGAAGCTAGCCTCTCACGAGGATAATTTGGTGTCTACATCTCAGTCATACCTGGTGGACTAAGCTTGCTGTACAATAGATAAGGCACCTCCTTTTCATAATATACGTAGTTTAATACTGTAGTTTGATTGGCTGCATATATATAAATTTAATATAACCCCCCCTAATGTGTAACGATCAATTCGTGAGAAGTATTGCAGAAATACAGTCCACTTAACATCAACAAATTGCAATCGAAATATATAAATTAACGTAAATATAAATTCTATATAAAATTCATATAAATTAAATAAATATAAACTCACAGGTCGGTTCCCACATTGTAGGTCATCTTCGAGCTGGATGATTGATTCTTTGTACCTAAGATTCTAGTGGGTTTCATCTATCTAGTTTAATCTAATAGATTAGATTCTAGTGTCATCTATGTACCAAAGATGACCTTTGATAGGTCATCTTGGTACTGGATGAACCAGTTAACCAGTGGATTCATTAAATACACTGGTACTAGTGCAATTTATACAATAACAATACATCGCCAGTCAAAGACCGGAAGCGTAGCCTGGAGCAAGCTCACGAACCCTTCAGCTCAGTCCAGCCTCATCAACGGTTTCATGGTCAACCACCGATTTGGTGGGATGTTATTCCGTGAAGTGGCAGCGCTTATTTTAAAGTCAGCCAAATTAGTGGCTGTGCCCTAGCAAGATTATTCACGGATTTTGTGGTGTTAATTTCACGAGAGATTATCCACGAATTTTGTGGTGTTAATTTTGCGTGGTCACTAATAATATTTAATACTTCTAGATAACATTAGAAGATTGTAGTGGCTAATTAAGAGGCTATCATTAATAATTGTGTATATTATTTCTCTTAAATAGATAATTATTTAATATATATTGCACTAGTGTTCTCAATACAATGTTTACCAATTGCCAACCCACAACAGGGTAGGATATACATTGACTAATGTTCATTAATAACCTAGTCCCCTATTACCATTGACTAATTGAACTATTTATTGTTCATCTTAGTCCCATTTATTACCATAGTCTAGTTGTACTATATTAAACAACCTAGCACCAATAATGAATGGTGCAGACCCTATTTTGGGTGTAATTGTTATCAGCTCGAGTTGAGTTGTGTATATATAATAATGTACTTATGATCATTACACCCATGAGTGATTAATTAGTGTCTATACCATCCTAGGGTGATAATTGAGGAGCTAACCTAAAGGTACTTCCAGTGACACTGGTTTATCACTCAAATCATTAGTGTGTATGATTGTATATATATATATATATATATATATATATATATATATATATATATATATATATATATATATATATATATATATATATATATATATATATTATATGTAATTTTAAGTTGCTAACTTCTAGTAGAGGTAGGATTATAGCCTAGTGAGTGAAGAATTTTACCCATAGGCTACTCCATCAGTATTTGTTCAGCATTATGAGCAACCCAAGTACAAGTCCCACAAGGTTTATCCAGCTAGCCAGTATGGATACTGCAGGAAGAATGAAAAGAACCCTTGCAGGTCTTAAAGGCCACTTAAAAAGACAGATCAAGAAATGTGAAGATTTGTCACAACAATCTTCAGTTGATTATGCTGACCTGGGAAGCTATTATCAAGCAGCTGCAGGTAAATTTGAGCAAATCAAATGCCAAATAGCAAAATATGTGGCTGAACTTGCCAACACCAACTTATCAGAAACAGAAATAGACGACATTATGTCTGACCTAGCACAATATGAAGAAGAAACTCAAGTCAGGTTGGAGCACTTACACAGGATTATTGAATCAGAACAAATAGCCAGTACATCAAAGAAAGTAAATAATATTACGGATTATCTGGATCTATTTGAGAATAAATGTCAAGCCAGATTAGATCCTTTAACCAACGAGGATAAAGCCTCACCCACTACAGTATCATCCAGTATTATACCACCAGAAATTAAACAGTTCTCAGACAATGTATCCACAGTCTCTGTGGATTCTGAAAATCTAATACCTGAGGCTACTACGTTAACATGCCTCCAAACTGAAATTAAAGGTGAAGCTGAACCAAAGTAGAAAATGTAAATGAAAATAGCGAGAGCACTAATTTCCCAGTCCAGCTTCCTAGGGATAATGCTGGCAATGAGAAAACTGTCATACTTCTAGTACTACAATTGCTGGACTTACCTCAACCTGGTCAGACTGCTGACTCATTACAATCCTTCAGCATGGAGTTTGAGTCACTACTAAGAACATTCAGTCTTAAGGTTGATATAACCACTAGTGAATGGATGACCAAAGTAGTCCTTCAACGAAAATTTTCCAGCGATATACTAGATGAGTTATAAGCACATCAACATAACACCATCCTGACATAACAGGACATCATTGAAGGTTTGCATTCCATCATAAACAAACGACGTGCAAATGAGGAAGTTAAAGCCTCTTGCGAGCCTTCAGAAATAGAAAATAATAGTTAATTAAAGGGTAAAACAACTACCCCAAATAAACATCAGCCAAGTACTCTCACATCAAGTTGGAGAAAATCTGACAATGCAGCAGAATCCTCCAAGCCTACTGTTACTAGTTCACCCAAACCAGTAACTTCCAAGCGTGCAGTAGGCTGTGGGACATGTATGTTCTGCAAAGAGAAACATTCAACATACCGTTGTGCTAATTATCCAGACAGGGACACTTGTATTAAGCGACTCCAGGAATTACGGAGATGTTCAAGGTGTCTCAAGTCACACAACATAGACTATTGGGATACCCAATTCAACACCTGCAACAGGTGTAGAAGAGGTAAACACCATGCAGCACTGTGCAAATATACGAAATTAACGTATTCAAGACCCAAGGTGGAAGATAGCATTCCCACCAAAGTACAGTTTTGCAAGTTGCAACAAAAAATCAGTGTCCAAGCAGCAGAGTCCAAAAGTAATGCGACTCTGCCTACTGCACAAATTACCATCCAGAATAAGAGGGCCAAGGTCCATACCCGTGGGTTGTTTGACCAAGGGTCTCAGAGAATATATGTCACTAAAAAGTTGGCAGATGAACTATAATTATGGACTGTAGCCAAGACGACAATCAACTTCTCTGGGTTTCTAACAGATACAGGACCTCAAGTCTACCAGGTGGTACAGCCATCAGTACGTTTAGGCAGGTACGTCTGTCAAGTACAAGCCATTGTGATGGACAAAATACCAGCAGACCTACTAGTACAAGGTCTGAGAGCAACAGCCAAATTCCTGAGAAATAGAGGAATAAAATTGGCAGATAATATTAAGTCTGACCACCTCACCGACTTCGGTATCCTTGTAGGTACAGACTACTACCATCGATTCATTGGTAGCCCTACTAAATATCAGGGCATAACCATGCTAAATTCTGCAGGAGGCAAATTACTCTCAGGCCCAGTATTAAGTCTGAGGAGACCTATGCCTGCATATAAACAATACCAGTAGAAATCTAAATTTGTCAGCTGATAATATATCTCCAGTAGCATTATACTAAGGAGATTACAGCTGACTATAGCAATAGAGGTTGATCTTAATATCATCATTTAAAGCTGAAGATGAGTTCATGAGGCCTCAGTGGCAAGTCAGTGAACAGTAGCCTAAATAGCTACAAGTCACTGCAACACTGAACCAACTGCAGTCTCAGAACCATACTTGACTTAAATGATGGACTATTCAATCCTCTGAATAAATTAACTAAATTCAACCCCAATTAATCCGACGACTGATTTTGATACATTTATTATTTAATCAAAATGTATTCCATGGGCCTCAGTGTTTATATATCAGTGACCACTTACCTGAACAAGCTTCAAGTTATATCTAATGTCACTGATCTCACTGCAGTCCCTGAATCATACTTGACTGTAGTACTTGATCACATTCAGTCTTCTTGGTTAAATAATATGTATTTAGGCTATATTTTTAGCCTTTCAAGAGTTAACATGGAAATGAAATCGCATTAGACCTCTAACCTCTGCAACTCTAGTACGGGACATCCATCCTGTACGAACAGACGCACAAATGTGTGATTACTAACTTCTAACGTTGTATTAATCTAATAATTTGAAGGAGGAGTATCGGTGTACGCCTGTTCTAATTAGGACTGCGACCTGTGAGCAGCCCCCACGGAATTACATTGGAAAACCCGACACCATTTAATAATATTACATACAATAGGCAAATAATATTGCTGCTGTGCTGTATACACAAGTTAACCCATAGAAAATGTAGCTTGTAGTGGAATTTTCCATCAATAGAAAACGGGATATCATTGCCACATAGTACTATAAATTCACCAGCTATTCTGTTGGAATTGTTCTTAAATACCGTAGTCTTTGGACTTTTAATATCATAAAAAATCTCATTTGAATTAACTTAATTTTCAGTAACAAAATAGAGTAAATGTGACCCTTCTATCACTTATTGACATCTGGATAAAGTGAGCCAGGAGCGTCAGTAGTGGTGAGGAGGTAAGCCATTGTTTGTTTAGACCAGAGTCGTTGGAGCGAGTTCAGCTCCTGTAATTTCTCTTGGACGAAGAGTTATGGAGATCAAATCTATTTGTGCTCTAACATCATCAACACGCTGTCAACAACCACAAGGGAAGTGTCTTTCCAAAATCTTATCTAAGTCATTATTGGCCAGTAGTATTATGTTAGGAATATTTCTGGTTAGAACATGAACTATCGACTCAACACAGGTAATTAAGCCTTGGTCCTTATCTAATAATATACAATGTTTTCTCTGATATAGCTGTCATATATTTGGATTCCGGCTTTACAGCTAGTGCCCTTTGACAGGAACAAGAAGAGGAAGCAAGAATTAATCTTGGTACATCAGCTACTTGGGGTGATGGAAGCAAGCCTCTCACGAGGATAATTTAGTGTTTACATCCTAGTTGTACCTGGTGGATTAAGCTTGCTGTACAATAAGATAAGGCACCTCCAATATTATTATTATATGTAGTTCAATACTGTAGTTTGATTGGCTGCATATATATAAATTTAATATAAACCCCCCTAATGTGTAAGGATCGATTTGTGAGAAATATTGCAGAAATACAGTCCACTTAACATCATACAAATTGCTATCGAAATATATAAATTAACATAAATTTAAATTCTATATAAATTCATATAAATTAAATAAATATAAATCTCACAGGTCGGTTACCACAATGTTGGTAGATAGATGCTTTTATGTTGAGAATGATAAGATTTTCAAAAGTGCTTGTTGCATTGTGCTGTAGACAGAGGAGCGGCGACTAAAACAGAGGTGGATGTTACAGGGAGACTTGTCGCACCGTAGGGCGTTATGTTGTGTTTATGGCGTCAGTTGATCCTTGGTGCTGCGACGAGACAATTGTTTTCTGTATTTATCTGTTGGTGGCGCCAGGTATAAATGTGGCACGGGTCAGATGGTGCCCAATTTGTTAGTCGACTGGAGATATTTAGCCAGTGATTTGACTATTTGGTATTTTTCCTGTAACGATTTGTCACCTCCTCCTAATATATGATCGATGGAAAAGGGTATTTTATGTGTGATAAATACTTGTTTGAAATTTACTCTGGCACTATGATGTCGGAAGCAGTGAAGGAGATAGTGTTCGATTGTTTCAGGCACCTGACAGTCGTGGCAGAGTTCGTTGATGTCTGTTTTGTACTTAGAGCTGTGTGCTGCCAGATTGGCGTGTCCCAGCCTTAATCTGGTCATCGTTACATCAATGTCTCTGCTTGTACACAGTGATCCAGTAGTCGCACTTCTCTGCTGAAATTTGCGCAAATTTAATTTATGATATTAACAAGTAGAATGCGTAATTTTAATAATATCTGACATAACTAGACAGAAAACATTTAAGATTTATTTTAAA
>WNGS01166182.1:19226-34483 GCA_020271785.1 Procambarus virginalis | reverse complement strand
TCCTAATGGCTCTTACGAGTTTCTCGCGTTGAAACTTCTCACGCTTCACTAGTCCTCAATCTGTAGTGCACTTACAGGTATCCATATGAATGTCAGTAGCATTTGACATCCGTGAAATCCTCAACCCAAGAAACAGCTTTAACTCCTTGTAAGTCTTCCATGAACCGTGTGGCTGCAAGTCACAGCTTCTGGGTCCCAGGTAAAACACTGACACTAAGATCCAGGAAAATCTTTTCGAACTATCAACTGATCGCAGTTGTCATGTGTAGCCTCAACTATCTGCACCAGTTTATCATTCTGCTTTAAGTACCATAACTTTCTAGTATTTTGTTGGAAAACTTTGTTTTCTGGGGTATATTCGCATATCCTAGTGAGGGTCACACCCAGGTGCAACCAGAAATACCTTCACAGATACACCTTGAATGTCGATCAACTTCAGATGCTTCATGCGGCGTGGAAGCTTCATGCTTCCAGCTCTCTTGGCCATAGCAACCACGACTATGTTGTCTGAGGTAAAGCTGGCGATCTGGACAACTGTCTGACAACTGCTCCCTCAGTGTTTTGCCTTCTTACCCTGATTCTTCTTCTTACCTTCTTACCCTGTTCTTCTTGCCTTCTTACCCTTGTTCTTCTTGCCTTCTTACCCTTGTTCTTCTTGCCTTCTTACCCCTGTTCTTCTTGTCTTCTTACCCCTGTTCTTCTTGCCTTCTTACCCCTGTTCTTCTTACTTCTTACCCTGTTCTTCTTACCTTCTTACCCCTGTTCTTCTTGCCTTCTTACCCTAGTTCTTCTTGCCTCTACCGATCTTCCTCGTACTGTTCTGGGCGTGACCACCTACTGTGACGTCTCCAAGAGTCGTGGCTGGTTACCATTGCTCTAGATGACTGAGCACTGTGCGCAGGTGAGTTAAGCTTCCATTCTACTCCCTCCCACTTCTTGTTCATTGTGCACAGGGTAATTGGAGGGCTAACTACGGGTATCTGTAACTCTCAAAACATTTTCAAGCAATAAAGCATTTTCCTTTATTGCATCATGATCATGTTGAGTGCAGGAATTTTGCTTTGGTGTCCAGCGTCTCGACACACACATACAGTTCAGTCGTTTCCTTGGCCTGTCCATCAGGGAACTGGACATACACATTCACTTGCATCGTTACCAGGCTCCATTAAACTCCTCACTATGTGTGTGGTGGCACCTCTCTCTCTCTTGGAAGATGTTATGGGCTATGGTAAGGTAGAACCAGTATGTTCGCTCTTATATCTTCACGAATATAGGAGTTCTTACCTCCATATGCTCTAATGCCAGTGCTGTGACGTCGCTTTGGTTGTGCTGGGCCGAATACAGGACCCTTACAGTCGCCTGCATAATAACGTCTGCACGTGGTCTCTGGGGCAACTTCCACGGCCTCCTGCCATCTGCCTTCGATCCTGTCCATTGGCCACAACCCTTAACAACTTGTTGTTGGACGACTTAGCATTTTCATAGTCTCCTAGCCCTCGCTGACTAGTCAGCGCTCTTGGCCATAGCATCTCTGAATTCGATGTCTTACCCCCCTTAACCCTCAGCCACACAGCTCTTTTGCATATTGGAAGGAACTGCACTCTAATCACTAACTAGTAAAACGTTATACTACAGGCATAACCTCTTTCACAATCTATATAAATAAAAAGGGAAATGTTTGTTCAAAATCGCTAATCTCCGAAAGTTCGACACACGATTGCATTGAAATGTTCACACAACGTTCCATTCGCATCCGAGCGGGTTTTTATATACATACTATATAGATGTCACGTCTGTGAAAAGAAAAAAACATGTTTTTTTTTTTAAAAGCTGTGCTTTTCGTGTGTTTTTCAAGTGAGAGAAATCTTCGAAACCTCTTTACCGATTGGTTTGAAATCTTGACACAACATTGCATTCAAATAGGCGAGTGTTTTTATATACCTACTATATACAGGCCTCACTTGTGACAGGAAAATACGTTTTTTTATAAAACAGCTGTAGGACGTATGAGCAACACATGCTGTATTCTCCAAAAGTTCTTCACCGATTGCTTTGAAATTTTTACACAACGTTCCTTTCGAATAAGTGCGTGTTTTTATATACCTATTATTTAGATTCCACACCTGTGGCAGGTGAAAACATGCATTTTTTTAAAAAAACAGCGCCATCTGTTGCACGTAAGAGCAAGATTCGATATACAAAATATGTTACGATTCCATTTCAATGTTTCCGATTGCACTGATATATTGAATTTTCATACATTTTGATATATTTTCATTATCATTTAATTATTTTGTGTGACGTTGCGTTGGAATTGAGCTGTGTTGTTTACTATACCGTTCATTTTATGGGTATAGCTTATTTTTTCTGATTTCATAGTTTATCATTTCGTTTTTTAACTGTTTCTCCTTATTTTTGTGCAATTGGTGGTGAAATGGAGTTGTGTCGATTGATCTGTGTTTTGAATTGAAATATTTCGTTAATATTTTTTGTTTTTGTTTTGAAAACAAGAAAATGGAAAACACGTTTATTTCACAGCTGCAAATGTGCAACAAACAGATGAATCCACCGGCTACAACGTTAACTGCTTTCTTCACGTTATGTCATAGTGATGCGTTTGTGAAAACAATGCTTTATTCGGAAGTGTCTACGTATTACACATGGAATGCCAGTAGAAAATCATTTGAACGACGTAAACAAGGAGAGCGAGTCGACGGACAACCCGGAATATTCAAACAAACTACGATAGGCAGACTGTATACCGTGCATCCCAATCAAGATGAATGCTTCTTTCTTCACATGCTGTTGGAAAATGTGCTCGATCCAACGTCTTTCCCGCAATTGAGATTTGTCAACGGCGTTACACATGCCGTTGTCGTGATCCAAACATTCCCTCTAATGCGTTATGCGTGGTTTCCTCCGAGGCGATGGGTCCCCTTTTCCAGTCAGAGGTGATCACACACACACACACATACACAAAACAACACACATACACAAACACACACACTCACTCACTCTCTCTCTCTCTCTCTCTCTCTCTCTCTCTCTCTCTCTCTCTCTCCTCTCTCTCTCTCTCTCTCTCTCTCTCTCTCTCTCTCTCTCTCTCACAAGCGCTGGAATTCATGCCGGCTAACGTCATAAAACAATAACACAAATCTGTTCAGAGGTGGGAAATATAAGAGAAGACGGATATAGCAATTACTTCCCTGTTGCTGTCGTGGTCGAAGACGTCCGATTTCATTGGTATTGTCTTCAAATGCCAGAGGCAAACTCCGTGTATAATGAGGCAGGTGTTGGTGTGTGTGTGCTGGCTCACTGTCTTACACAATGGCTTCCTTCCTCCTTCCGGTCCAGTTCCAATGACACGTCAACAGAACGTTTTTTATGTATTCCGGAAGCAGAAATTTGTTTAATGTGTTTAGTTACTAATAATTCACTTGAATTTAGCGGACTGAAATGGATAAGTTTCAGTTCACTAATTAAACTGAGTAAATTAGTTTTGGTCCAGCACTAGCAAGATGCTAGTGAGGCGGTAAATTATAATCTTGTTTTCTAGAACAAATTTAGCATGTACGTATTTTAGCATGCAAATTTGTTATTGGATTCATTAATTTAAATTTATTTATTATTCTATTAATATAAATCAGCAATAATTTTATTTGCATGTTGCATTAAAATTCATACGTGATGTGGGTATTTCTCACAACTGAAAACTTCTTATGGGAGATCGAGAGCAAGAACCTCATACCAGCAATTATAAATGACCTAATCACTGCACAGAGTAAAGGGTTTCGAATCTCCTTTGTATGGATTCCATCACACATAAATATAATCCATCATATTGAGACAGACATTGCAGACAAATTAGCGTGTAACAAAGGTGAAGTTGAATTAGACATAAGTATCTCCACTTCTGCTGTCAAGACTTTATTGTTCCAAACACTCAGGTCTCATAGGAGAGAAATTACTGACCCCCAACGACCTGAGAGCACACATATAAAAGGTTTCAGATCTGAACCAATCATAAGCTTATGTTATGGGCAGCACAAAACGTCGACCAGATTGCGACACACTGGTTGCCAGGATCAGGTGGTGAAGATAATGTGTTTTGAAAATGGATAAAGTAATGAGCTTTGTAATGAGCCAGGATCAGGTTGGGTTACCGTTACCTGTGGCAGGTGGTACCGTTACTGTGGCAGGTGGCTACCGTTACCTGTGGCAGGTGGCTACCGTTACCTGTGGCAGGTGGCTACCGTTACCTGTGGCAGGTGGCTACCGTTACCTGTGGCAGGTAAGCTACCGTTACCAGTGGCAGGTGGCTACCGTTACCTATGACAGGTGGCTACCGTTACCTGTGGCAGGTGGCTACCGTTACCTGTGGCAGGTGGCTACCGTTACCTGTGGCAGGTGTCTACCGTTACCTGTGGCAGGCGGCTACGGTTACCTATGGCAGGTGTCTACCGTTACCTGTGGCAGGTGGCTACCGTTACCTATGGCAGGTGTTTACCGTTACCTGTGGCAGGTGGCTACCGTTACCTGTGGCAGGTGGCTACCGTTACCTATGGCAGGTGTTTACCGTTACTTGTGGCAGGTGGCTACCGTTACCTGTGGCAGGTGACTACCGTTATCTATAGCAGGTGGCTACTGTTACCTGTGGCAGGTGGCTACCGTTACCTATGGCAGGTGGCTACCGTTACCTGTGGCAGGTGGCTACCGTTACCTGTGCAGGTGGCTACCGTTACCTGTGGCAGGTGGTTACCGTTACCTGTGGCAGGTGGCTACGTTACCTGTGGCAGGTGGCTACCGTTACCTGTGGCAGGTGGCTACAGTTACCTATGGCAGGTGGCTACTGTTACCTGTGGCAGGTGGCTACAGATGACGGATCTCCCAATCCTAACAACTCCAGGTGTAACTCTGTGAGCAAGAACTGGGTCATGATCTCGTATACTACATCACCGAATGCCCAATTATCAGATCATTCAGACCCATTGGCATAAGGTACCTGGAGCATTGCAATTGCTTTATTAACTCGTGTTCTTGAGGATATGCTCATAATGCACCAAGAGTTTGCTAGTGCTGGCTACTGAACATGTGGCCCTGTATGACCAACCGTCCTGTGTGATGGGGATATCTAGCATCATTAGCTATTTTTTTTACACCTTCTGTACTCTTCATATAGTCTAGGGCAACTGCATAAATGCAGATGTTCCTAAACGTGTTAATAAAAAAAAAATTAAACTGTATTCAGATATTGACAAGCAACATCAAAATTCAAATGACAAATTCATTTCTGGGCTCAAGCATTTGATTATACTGTCTTACATAGTATGTAATGAAGATGGTTACAGTGATTGGATGATATGGTATCATCCATATCCATCCAGCCTGGAGATGAGGAGGGGTTGTTGTAAGTGGAGATGAGTGAGGTGTGGTGTGAAGATGTTAACATCGGTGTAGATAATGTGTTTTGAAAATGGATAAAGAAATGAGCTTTGTAAGGGAAGAAAGGCTTTGGACGGAGAAGGGGAGCGTTTGTGTGGGATAGATAGGGAGTGTGAGTGCTAAAGATTGGGAGAGTGTGTGTGTGTGGAAGAGGCTATCCGGACACTGCTAGCTACATTATAGCTGATCAATTAAGAGATCAGATCAATGATCAGAGTCACTGCCAGAACATAATTTCTGTACCCGTTTCACATGAAGGTATCTGTAACGACCTCGGTAGACGCTGCAACAGTGTTATTCCAATCCACATGTGACCTGGGGTCTGGGGAACACGAGCACTGGGGTCTGGGGAACACGAGACTGGGGTCTGAGGAACAGGAGCACTGGGGTCTGGGGAACACGAGAACTGGGGACTGGGGAACACGAGCACTGAGATTTGGGGAACGCGAGCACTGGGGTCTGGGGAACACGAGACTGGGGTCAGGAGAACACGAGCACTGGAGTCTGGGTAACATGAGCACTGGGGCAGGGGAACACGAGCACTGGGGTCAGGGTTTTACGAGCACTGGGGACAGGGGAACACGAGCACTGGGGTCTGGGGAACTCGAGCACTGGGGTCTGGGGAACACGAACTGGGGTCTGGGGAACACGAGCACTGGTGTCTGGGAAACACGAGCACTGGGGTCTGGGGAACACAAGCACTGGGACCTGGGTAACACGAGCACTGGGGTCAGGAGAACACGAGCACTGGAGTCTGGGTAACATGAACACTGGGGGCAGGGAACACGAGCACTGGGGTCAGGGTTTTACGAGCACTGGGGTCAGGGAACACGAGCACTGGGGTCTGGGGAACTCGAGCACTGGGGTCAGGGGAACACGGGCACTGGGGTCAGGGGAACCCGAGCACTGGGGCATGGGAACACATGCACTGAGGTCTGTTGAAACCAATCACTGGGGGTCAGCGGAGCACGAGCACTGAGATTTGGTTAACACGAGCACTGGGGTCAGGGGAAACCAATCACTGGGGTCAGCGGAGCACGAGCACTGAGATTGGTTAACACGAGCACTGGGTCAGGGGAACACGAGCACTGGGGTCTCGGGAACACAAGACAGGGGTCAAGGGAACACGAGACTAGGGTCAGGGGAACACGAGCACTGAGGTTTGGGGAACACGAGCAGGGGTCTAGGGAACACGAGCAATGGGGTCTGGGGAACATGAGTACTGGGGTCAGGGGAACACGAGCACTGGGGTCTAGGCAACACGAGACTAGGGTCAGGGGAACACGAGCACTGAGGTTTGGGGAACACAAGAACTGGGGTCAGGGGAACACGAGCACTGGGGTCTGGGAAACACGAGAACTGGGGTCTGGGTAACACGAACACTGGGGTCAGATGAACACGAGCACTGGGGTCAGGGGAACACGAGCACTGGGGTCTGGGGAACATGAGAACTGGGGTCTGGGGAACACGAGCACTGAGGTTTGGGGAACACGAGCACTGGGGTCTGAGGAACTCGAGACTGGGGTCTGGGGAACACGAGCACTGGGGTCTGGGGAACACGAGAACTGGGGACGGGGGAACACGAGCACTGAGGTTTGGGGAACGCGAGCACTGGGGTCTGGGGAACACGTGACTGGGGTCTGGGAACACGAGCACTGGGGTCTGGGTAACACGAGCACTGGGGACTGGGGAACACGAGCACTGGTGTCAGGGGAACACGAGCACTGGGACTGGGGAACACGAGCACTGGTGTCAGGGGAACACGAGCACTGGGGTCTGGGAACACGAGCACTGAGATCTGGGGAACAACAGCACTGGGGTCAGGGGAACACGAGCACTGGGGTCTGAGGACCACGAGTACTGGGTTATGGGAACACGAGCACTGGGGTCAGGGGAACACGAGCACTGGGGTCAGGGAACACGAGCACTGGGGTCAGGGGAACACGAGCACTGGGGTCAGGGGAACACGTGCACTAAGGTCACTGGAACACGAGCACTGGGGTCACTGGAACACGAGCACTGGGGTCAGGGGAACACGTGCACTAAGGTCACTGAAACACGAACACTGGGGTCTGGGGAACACGAGTACTGATGTCAAGGGAGCACGAGCACTGGGGTCTGGAAGACATGAGCAATGGGTCTGGGGAACACGGGCACTAGGGTCTGAGTAACACGAGCACTGGGGTCAGAAAAACACGAGCACTGGGGTCAAGGGAACACAAACACTGGGTCAGGGAACACGAGAACTGGGGTCAGGATTCCACGAGCACTGGGGTCTGGGGGACACGAGCACTGGGGTCTGGGGAACATGAGCACTGGGGTCAGGGGAACACGAGCACTGGGTCTGGGGGACACGAGCACTGGGGTCTAGGAAACACGAGACTAGTGTCAGGGGAATACGAGCACTGAGGTTGGGGAACACAAGCACTGGGGTCAGGGGAACACGAGCACTGGGGTCAGGGGAACACGAGCACTGGGTCATGGGAAACACGAGCCCGGGGTCGGGAACACGAGCACTGGGGTCAGGAGTACACGAGCACTGGGTCAGGGGAACACGAGCACTGGGGTCTGGGGAACACGAGCAACGGGGTCTGGGGAACACGATACTGGGGTCTGGGAACACGGGAAGACGGGTCTGGGGAACACGATACTGGGGTCTGGAGGACATGAGCATGGGGTCTGGGGAACACGGGCACTGGGGTCTGGAAGATATGAGCACTGGGGTCAGGGGGAAAACCAGCATTGGGGTCTGAGTAACACGAGCGCTGGGGTCTGGGGGACACGAGCACTGGGGTCTAGGAAACACGAGACTAGAGTCAGGGGAATACGAGCACTGAGGTTTGGGGAACACAAGCACTGGGGTCAGGGGAACACGAGCACTGGGGTCAGGGGAACACGAGCACTGGGGTCATGGGAACACGAGCACTGTGGTCTGAGTAGCACGAGCACTGGGGTCAGGAATACACGAGCACTGGGGTCAAGGGAACACGAACACTGGGGTCAGGGGAACACGAGAACTGGGGTCAGGGGAACAGGAGTACTGGGGTCTGGGGAACAAGAATACTGGGGTCAGGAAACCACGAGCATTGGGGTCATGGGGTCAAGGGAACACGAGCACTGGGGTCTGGGGAACACGAGCACTGGGGTCTCGGGAACACGAGCACTGGGTCTGGGAACACGTGAACTGGGTTCTGGGGAACACGAGCACTGGGGTCTGAAGAACACGAGCACTGGGGTCTGGGGAACACGAGCACTGGGGTCTGGGGAACACGAGGACCGATATCTAGGAAACACGAGCACTGGGGTCTGAGGAACACGAGCACTTGGGTCTGGGGAATATGAGCACTGGGGTCTGGAGACCACGAACACTGGGGTCTGAGGAACACGACCACTGGATTCAGGAGAACACGAGCACTGGAGTCTGGGTAACATGAGCACTGGGGGCAGGGGAACACGAGCACAGGGGTCAGGGTTTTACGAGCACTGGGGTCAGGGGAACACGAGCACTGGGGTCTGGGGAACTCGAGCACTGGGGTCAGGGGAACACGAGAACTGGGATCTGGATAACACGAGCACTGGGGTCTGGGGAACACGGGCACTGGGGTCATGGGAACCCGAGCACTGGGGGTCAGCGGAGCACGAGCACTGAGATTTGGTTAACACGAGCACTGGAATCTTGGGAAACTAATCACTGGGGGTCAGCGGAGCACGAGCACTGAGATTTGGTTAATACGAGCACTGGGGTCAGGGGAACACGAGCACTGGTGTCTGGGGAACACAAGACAGGGGTCAAGGGAACACGAGACTAGGGTCAGGGGAACACGAGCACTGAGGTTTGGGGAACACGAGCACTGGGGTCTAGGGAACACGAGCAATGCGGTCTGGGGAACATGAGCACTGGGGTCTAGGGAACACGAGCAATGGGGTCTGAGGAACACGAGCACTGAGGTTTGGGGAACACGAGCACTGGGGTCTACTGAACACGAGCAATGGGGTCTAGGAAACACGAGACTAGGGTCAGGGGAACACGAGCACTGAGGTTTGGGGAACACAAGAACTGGGGTCAGGGGAACACAAGCACTGAGGTTTGGGGAACACGAGCACTGGGGTCAGGGGAACACAAGCACTGGGTCTGAGGACCACGAGCACTGGGGTCTGGGGAACACGACAACTGGGGACGGGGGAACACGAGCACTGAGGTTTGCGGAACGCGAGCACTGGGGTCTGGGGAACACGAGACTGGGGTCTGGGGAACACGAGCACTGGGTCTGGGGAACACGAGCACTGGGGGGGGAACACGAGCACTGGTGTCAGGGGAACACGAGCACTAGGGTCTGGGGAACACGAGCACTGGGGTCTGAGGACCACGAGTCCTGGGATTATGGGAACACGAGCACTGGGGTCAGGGGAACACGAGCACTGGGGTCAGGGGAACACGTGCATTAAGGTCACTGGAACACGAGCGCTGGGGTCTCGGGAACACGAATACTGGGGTCAAGGGAGCACGAGCACTGGGGTCACTGGAACACGAGCACTGGGGTCAGGGGAACACGTGCACTAAGGTCACTGAAACACGAACACTGGGGTCTGGGAAACACGAGTACTGGGGTCAAGGGAGCACGAGCACTGGGGTCTGGAAGACATGAGCACTGGGGTCAAGGGAACACGAACACTGGGGTCAGGGGAACACGAGAACTGGGGTCAGGGGAACAGGAGTACTGGGGTCTGGGGAACAAGAATACTTGGGTCAGGAAACCACGAGCATTTGGGTCATGGGGTCAAGGGAACACGAGCACTGGGGTGGGGAACACGAGCACTGGGGTCTCGGGAACACGAGCACTGGGGTCTGGGGAACACGTGAAACTGGGTTCTGGGGAACACGAGCACTGGGGTCTGAAGAACACGAGCACTGGGGTTGGGAACACGAGCACTGGGGTCTGGGGAACACGAGGACCGAAGTCTAGGAAACACGAGCACTGGGGTCTGAGGAACACGAGCACTTGGGTCTGGGGAATATGAGCACTGGGGTCTGGAGACCACGAACACTGGGTCTGAGGAACACGACCACTGGATTCAGGAGAACACGAGCACTGGAGTCTGGGTAACATGAGCACTGGGGGCAGGGGAACACGAGCACAGGGGTCAGGGTTTTACGAGCACTGGGGTCAGGGGAACACGAGCACTGGGGTCTGGGGAACTCGAGCACTGGGGTCAGGGGAACACGAGAACTGGGATCTGGATAACACGAGCACTGGGGTCTGGGAACACGGGCACTGGGGTCATGGGAACCCGAGCACTGGGGTCAGCGGAGCACGAGCACTGAGATTTGGTTAACACGAGCACTGGAATCTTGGGAAACTAATCACTGGGGTCAGCGGAGCACGAGCACTGAGATTTGGTTAATACGAGCACTGGGTCAGGGGAACACGAGCACTGGTGTCTGGGGAACACAAGACAGGGGTCAAGGGAACACGAGACTAGGGTCAGGGGAACACGAGCACTGAGGTTTGGGGAACACGAGCACTGGGGTCTAGGGAACACGAGCAATGCGGTCTGGGGAACATGAGCACTGGGGTCTAGGGAACACGAGCAATGGGGTCTGAGGAACACGAGCACTGAGGTTTGGGGAACACGAGCACTGGGGTCTAGGGAACACGAGCAATGGGGTCTAGGAAACACGAGACTAGGGTCAGGGGAACACGAGCACTGAGGTTTGGGGAACACAAGAACTGGGGTCAGGGGAACACAAGCACTGAGGTTTGGGGAACACGAGCACTGGGGTCAGGGGAACACAAGCACTGGGGTCTGAGGACCACGAGCACTGGGGTCAAGGGAACACGAGCACTGGGGTCTGGGGAACACGACAACTGGGGACGGGGGAACACGAGCACTGAGGTTTGCGGAACGCGAGCACTGGGGTCTGGGGAACACGAGACTGGGGTCTGGGGAACACGAGCACTGGGGTCTGGGGAACACGAGCACTGGGGGCTGGGGAACACGAGCACTGGTGTCAGGGGAACACGAGCACTAGGGTCTGGGGAACACGAGCACTGAGATCTGGGGAACAACAGCACTGGGGTCAGGGGAACACGAGCACTGGGGTCTGAGGACCACGAGTCCTGGGGTTATGGGAACACGAGCACTGGGGTCAGGGGAACACGAGCACTGGGGTCAGGGGAACACGTGCACTAAGGTCACTGAAACACGAACACTGGGGTCTGGGAAACACGAGTACTGGGGTCAAGGGAGCACGAGCACTGGGGTCTGGAAGACATGAGCAATGGGGTCTGGGGAACACGGGCACTGGGGTCTGGAAGACATGAGCAATGGGGTCTGGGGAACACGGGCACTGGGGTCTGGAAGACATGAGCACTGGGGTCAAGGGGAACACCAGCACTGGGATCTAAGTAACACGAACACTGGGGTCAGGAGAACACGAACACTGGGGTCAGGAGAACACGAACACTGGGGTTAGGGGAACACCAGCACTGGGGTCTGAGTAACACGAGCACTGGGGTCAGAAAAACACGAGCACAGGGGTCCAGGGAACACGAACACTGGGGTCAGTAAACACGAGAACTGGGGTCAAGGGAACACGAGCACTGGGGTCTGAGGAACACGAGCACTGGGGTCTCGGGAACACGAGCACTGGGGTCTGGAACACGTGAACTGGGTTCTGGGGAACACGAGCATTGGTTTGAGGGGAACACGAGCACTAGGGTCGTGGGAACACGAACACTGGGATCGTGGGAATACGAGCACTGGGTCTGGGGAACACGAGCAATGGGGTCTGGGGAACATGAGCACTGGGGTCAGGGAACACGAGCACTGGGGTCAGGGGAACACGAGCCCTGGGGTCAGGGGAACACGAGCACCGGGGTCTGGGGAACACGAGACTGGGGTCAGGGGAACACGAGCACTGGGGTCTGGGGAACACGAGAACTGGGGTCGGGGGAACACGAGCACTGAGGTTTGGGGAACACGAGCACTGGGGTCTGGGGAACACGAGACTGGGGTCTGGGGAACACGAGCACTGGAGTCTGGGGAACACGAGCACTGGGGACTGGGGAACACGAGCACTGGTGTCATGGGAACACGAGCACTGGGGTCTGGGTAACACGAGCACTGAGTTCTGGGAACAGGAGCACTGGGGTCAGGGGAACACAAGCACTGGGGTCTGAGGACCACGAGCACTGGGGTCAAGGGAACACGAGCACTGAGGTCAGAGGAACACGAACACTGGGGTCAAGGGAGCACGAGCACTGGGGTCACTGGAACACGAGCACTGTGGTCTGGGGAACACGAGTACTGGAGTCTGGGGAACACGAGTACTGGGGTCAGGAGAACATGAGCACTGGAGTCTGGGGAACACGGGCACTGGGGTCTGGAAGATATGAGCACTGGGGTCAGGGGGAAATCCAGCATTGGGGTCTGAGTAACACGAGCACTGGGTTAAGTGGAACACGAGCACTGGGGTCAGGAAAACACGAGCACTGGGGTCAAGGGAACACGAACACTGGGGTCAGGGGAACACGAGAACTGGGGTCAGGGGAACACGAGTACTGGGGTCTGGGGAACAAGAATACTGTGTTCAGGAAACCACGAGCACTGGGGTCATGGGGTCAAGGGAACACGAGCACTGGGGTCTGGGGAACACGAGCACTGGGGTCTCGGGACCACGAGCACTGGGGTCTGGGAACACGTGAACTGGGGTCTGAAGAATACGAGCACTGGGGTCTCGGGAACACGAGCACCGAAGTCTAGGAAACACGAGCACTGGGGTCTGAGGAACACGAGCACTGGGGTCGGGGACCACGAACACTGGATTCAGGAGAACACGAGCACTGGGGTCTGGGTAACACGAGCACTGGGGTCTGGGGAACATGGGCACTGGGGTCAGAGGAACACGAGTACTGAGGTTTGGGGAACACGACCACTGGGGTAAGGGGAACACGAGAACTGGGGTCTGGGTAACACGGACACTGGGGTCTGGGAACAGAGAACTGGGGTCTGGGGAACACGAGCACTGGGGTCTGGGAACACGAAAACTGGGGTCTAGGGTACACGAGCACTGAGGTTTGGGGAACACGAGCACTGGGGTCTGGGAACACGAAAACTGGAGTCAGAGGAACACGAGTACTGAGGTTTGGGGAACACGAGCACTGGGGTCTGGGGAACACGTGAACTGGGTTCTGGGGAACACGAGCACTGGGGTCGTGGGAACACGAGCACTGGGGTCGTGGGAACACGAGCACTGGGGTCTGGGGAATACGAGCACTGGGGTCTGGGGAATACGAACACCGAAGTCTGAGAAACACGAGCACTGGGGTCTGGGTAACTCGAGCACTGAGGTCTTGGGAACACAAGCACTGGGGTCTGGATAACACGAGCACTGGGGTCTGGGTAACACGAGCACTGGGGTCTGGATAACACGAGCACTGGGGTCTGGGTAACACGAGCACTGGGGTCTGGGTAACACGAGCACTGGGGTCTGGATAACACGAGCACTGGGGTCTGGAGAACACGAGCTCTGGGGTCTGGGTAACACGAGCACTGGGGTCTGGGGAACACGAGCACTGGTGTCTGGGGAACACGAGTACTGTGGTCTGGGGAACACAAGCACTGGGGTCTGGGCAACACGAGTACTGGGGTCTGGGGAACACGAGAACTGGGGTCTGGGGAACACGAGAACTGGGGTCTGGGGAACCCCAGCACTGGGGTCAGGGTAACGCGAGCACTGGGGTCAGGGTAACACGAGCACTGGGGTCTGGGTAACACGAGCACTGGGGTCTGGATAACACGAGCACTGTGGTCTGGGTAACACGAGCACTGGGGTCTGGGTAACACGAGCACTGGGTTCTGGATAACACGAGCACTGGGTCTGGGGAACACGAGCACTGTGGTCTGGATAACACGAGCACTGGGGTCTGGGGAACACGAGCACTGGGGTCAGGGAACACGAGCACTGGAGTCTGGGGAACACGAGCACTGGGGTCAGAGGAACACGAGTACTGGGGACTGGGAACATGACCACTGGGGTCACTGTAACACGAGCACTAAGGTTTGGAGAACACGAGCACTAGGGTCTGGAGAACACGAGCACTGGGATCTGGAGAGCACGAGCATTGGGGTCTGGAGAACACGAGCACTGGGGTCCGGAGAACATGAGCACTGGGCTCCGGAGAACACGAGCTCTGGTGTCTGGGGAACATGTAAACTGGGGTCAGGGGAACACGAGCACTGGAGTCAGGGGAACACGAGCACTGGGGTTAGGGGAACACGAGCACTGGGGTCTGGGGAACACGAGAATTGGGGTCTGGGTAACATGAGCACTGGGGTCTGGGGAACACGAGCACTGGGGTTTGGAGAACACGAGCACTGGGGTCTGGTGAACACGAGCACTGGGGTCTGAAGAACACGAGCACTGGGGTCCGGAGAACACGAGCAATAGGGTCCGGGAAACACGAGCACTTTGGTCTGGTGAACACGAACACTGGGGTCAAGGGATCACGAGCACTGGGGTCTGGGGATCACGAGCACTGGGGTCTGGGGAACACGAGCAATGGGGTCTGGGAACACGAGCACCTAGTTCTGCGGAACAGGAGCACTGGTGTCAGGGGAACACGAGCACTGGGGTCAAGGGAACACGAGACTGGGGTCTAGGGAACAGGAGCACTGGGGTCTGAGGATCACGATCACTGGGGTCAAGGGAGCACGAGCACTGAGGTCACTGGAACACGAGCACTGGGGATAGGGAACACGAGCACTGGGGTCTGGGAACACGAGTACTGGGGTCAAGGGAGCACGAGCACTGG
>WNGS01166181.1:11980-23772 GCA_020271785.1 Procambarus virginalis | reverse complement strand
ATGCTCCCGACATCCTTTATCACGATATTGCCATTATGAAGGGATCCCGGTATTACCGTCGGGTTCGTTCTCGACGTACAATTGAGAATTCCGAGTACGAATCCTGGGCGGGACAGAAATGGTTGGGCACATTTCCTTTCACCTAATGCACCTGATCAGCAGTGGGTAGGTACTCAGGAATTCGTCAGCATGTTGTGGTGTTGCATCCTTGGGGACCGGGATAGAAGCCAATACATTCTGGCTTCCTGTCCCCCGACACAAGTGAATTATTTATTTTTAATGAAGCCAAATAACCAATTTAATTATTTCAAATAATCACAGGCCTGTGCGTATGCGACAACCAGAGCACAACTCCATAGTCTCCTGAGACTGCTGGATGCCTACCACTACTGTCATTGTTGTCCCCTAACTCCCCTTGCCATATTGGGGGGGTATAGGGTGTTTATGTAGCTTCAGGGCACCAATCCCCCCAGCCACAGGGCATGGCGAGAAGGCACCCCTAAGCATACCTAATTCCCTATCAAACACAAACTAAAATACACATAAATGGCAGATCTCGCCACAACCCACAAGAGTTAAGATGATACTAATAATACACAATAATAACCTGAAAAACAAACATACATAAAATGAAAAATTCTTTTGTATTTGGTTTTTTCTTATATGGGACACAGCACACAAAGGGAGAGGTGCACAGTATATCATTAAAAAAGAACTAACGCTGAAGGCCAAAACAGCAAGCTGCCTAAGCGGCAGGATTGATGACTTGACATTGGCATACATGGAAAAAAATATTCATAGTGGAAGCTCCTAGCAAGGCCCGGAGCAGGAGGGATATCATGTATGCGCATGGGGGTCCCTCCGGCCGCCGCCTTACCCACTCGTGGGATTCGGCCAGGTCATCCTCCCTCTTGTGAGACACCATTTGGAGAAGTGGTACTCCAGATGACGACTCTGTTTAGATAGTTGGCTACCAGCTAAGCTGGCTGCGGTTCACCTAAGCGAGGCTATCTTAACCCTTATGCACCCTGTGCACGGTGATCCTGGGACTAAGTTGGTCTGCCCCTAGATGTGGTCTTGGACCATATTCTGTAGATGGAATATGTCCAGGTCAGGGCTTTCACAGAGCAAATCTCAAGGTCGCTCTTGGTGAGTCCCATATCCTGTAGACCACGCGCACTCTCCTTGCACCATCTTCCCTTCCAATTAAGGGTTATTGAAGAGGCGTAGGCTGTGTGCTCCCCGGTATATTCCCTGACCTTTTGAAGGATCTCTCGGGTGCCGTACTTGTCGCACTTGCTCTGATGTGGACGGGAGACTGGGAAGCTATCAGCAGAGACCTGGGTGTCTAATATAAAGGCATCATCACCTTTGCAAGCTATGATGTCAGGCTTACAGAAGGTCCTTTCATCCGTATACGGACTTTATGTACCACCTCAAAACCTCTTTGCCGCAGGCGGTCGGCTACGAACCGGGTGATATCGTCATGACGTTTCACCCAAGCCCCATGTGTCTTGTGGCATGCCTGGGATATGTGGCCCAGGGTCCCTGGTTTCTGGCAGGCATCGCAGAGACCAGAAGCCTCGGGTCTACCCCTAGCTGCTCTAGACTGCGTGGCTACAGCGTTTGCCCTGATCTGGATGGTGTGAGCAAAGTCTCCTCTGCTTAGCAGACAGGTACCGGATGCGACCCACTTGGGGCAAGATGGAACTTCACAAGAGGATGCAAGGTCGGCACCGTCGACCATGCTATACAGTTTTTCTTTCCACTTCCTAGAGCGCTCAGTCGTTCTGTTAGAAGGAGTTTTGGCGGCCGTGGTCGGGTCTACCCATCGACGCATTTGCGCTTGGAACACGGGTAGGAGAGCCGCTGCCACAACCACTGGGTCCTCCGACTCTACTAACGCCCCGAGCCGCTTGTTCTTCTGTAGACGGATTGATGTGGCAAAGTCGGGTATTCCTAGTCCACCGTCCTTCACGGCGGCATGAAAATAGGCATTAGGAGTATCATGAGGCAGCTGCAGCCAACCACAAATGGCATGCCGCAGCCACCGGTCAAGCCTCACTAATTTCATCTTAAACACGCGTCCGAGAACAAGCCGGTGGTTCAACTTTGGGAATAGGTGGTGTTTTAGTAGGTATAGCCTCTGTTAGGGTTTGAGTGGCTCCTTAGTGATGTTCGTCAGGCCGTCCTCAAACAGGGAACCATAGGATAAGCGTCTGCCCCCGGCCCCAATAAATATTCCTAAGTACTTATACTCGTCCGCCACACTCATAGTACCGATTTCATCGTCCCCGACGTAGTATGCCTTCTTGGTGGGGACATGCCACATCTTGCCATGCGCATCGATCGCTATGCTTAGCGTACGGCATTTCGCAGCATTTACTTTAAGACCAGAGCCACGCAGTGTGTGGCAAATACTTGTTATGAGTGTCTGTAGTCCGGCAGCCGTTTCTGCTACCACAACCAGATTGTCAGCGAATGCCTGTGCTGATATCTTTTCGCCTACCAGTCCAACCCCTAGCCCCAAGTCCTTAGCCCTAGTAATTGCCTCATCAATTATTAGGTTGAAGAGAAAGGGAGACAGGGGGTCACCCTGTTTCACCCCCCTAGTGATCAGGATGTCCTTTGACTTCTCGCCTTGGCTAGTTTTTACGGTTGAGGACCGATCATAGCCTGACATTATATATATCCTTAAAGGCTTCGGAATGCCATTACGTTTCATGGCCCGATGGATGGCCGGATGGGAGACGCTATCGAAAGCCTTCTCCATATCCAGAAACGCTAGGTGCGTGTTGTGCTTGAGTAAGCATCTTATAGCTTCGTAATTACAATTGTTACTTAACCTATTATAGGTATAGGTTAGGTAATAATTGTAATTACGAAGCAATAAGATGCTTATCTTAACATAATAAGTAGGTTAGGTAAGGTCGGTGTTTTCTATGAAGATTTTCAAGGGAAACTATTATGTTAAGTATGTCACCTATGCACTTATTTAATAAGTCAATATTGACTATACGAATTTGCGAGGACGGGTTGGAGTGAGACTCTCCTTCTCATAATGAGAAGGAGAGTCTGGGTTAGGTTTCTTAGCTAACAGCACTGTCTTATTCTTGCGAAAAGGTTGTGGCGGGGATTCGTTTACCAACCACAGATTGAACAATTTTACAAACACCCTGATTGGTATAGCTTTAAGTAGACGTATAGTGATACCGTCTAGGCCGGGAGCAGCATTGCTACTTGCCTTGAGAGCAACAAGGATTTCCTCTGGTGTTATGGGGTTCCCTGGTTGCTGATTAACTGGATCACGGTCACGAATTGGGCGGCGGTCCAATGATGTGAGTCTAGAGAATAGTGCCTCCCAGAATGGAAAGAGACGAGCTGGCTCCACCTCAGTGGGGGTTACTTTCCAGTCTCCAGAAAGGACGCGCGCAGCGGCTTTTGAACGATCCTTCTCGTACAGGTTCTGACACAGAACATACTGTGCTCTTCGCTCCCTCTTTTGTCCGGTCGGAGGTTGGGTTGGATCGGCACGATTAATCGGTGGAGGTCTCTGTCGACGCGAAAGGAGAGGGCACAGTGCGTGGTCACCAGATCTTTTGGCAGAAGTAATCACCCGAGTATGTCGCTCAAGGATCCTATCCACGTTATTGCTATTACCACTGACTAGGTCAGTGATTGCCTCATCAAGGAGTTCTTCCCCCCATCCAGTTTCCTGGCCCCTGGGTGCAATAGCTGCAAGGAATTCCACCACGGTTTCCTTCCAAGCAGCTTCCTGGGGGGTCCCATCAGGAAGGGGCACGTCAGGTTCAGCGCCACCGGGGGCGCCCACCGCCGCCCTGATATTGCCACTCCGTCTGCGGTTCCTTAATAGGCTAGGCTGTTCGTCCTCCCTGTCTGAGTTAGACAGTGAAGACTCCGAGCCCTCGCCTTCCGCTCGATTCCTGTATTCCACCACCAATTCTTTGTACTCGTTCCTTTTCCTTTGACTCTTGATGGACTCTAAAGTTCGCGAAGGAAAGCACTGTCGCAGCCTCTGGTTCATACCTTCCCGGCCTGCCTGGGGTCTGCCTTCCAGCTTTACCTCCTCCATTGCCAGGAGGCGTTTCTCATCAGTCCACCTTGCTTTGGGCCTATCCGCTCTACTCGCGGCCCCTCCAAGTTCCTGGTGTGTTAAGATCAGGAATAATGTTGCCGCGAGACCCTTCCTCACTTCCCACGCACCTGCACATATAAAATATTTACGGCGTCCTTGGGGAGACCCCGGAGGCCATAGTCATTACCATGTATACTGGTGGACACCAACAGGTGCTCACTCCCATACTAGGGCCGCTCTCCCAATCTAGGGGTGCTCTCCCACACAAAGTGCACTCTCCCACATTAGGGGCGCTCTCCCACACTAGGTGCACTCTCCCACACTTGGGCCGCTCTCCCACACTAGGGCCGCTCTCCCACTCTAGGGGCGCTCTCCCACACAAGGTGCGCTCTCCCACATTAGGGGGGCTCTCGCACACTAGGGCCGCTCTCCCACACTAGGGCCGCTCTCCCACACTAGGGCCGCTCTCCCACACTAGGGCCGCTCTCCCACACTAGGGCCGCTCTCCCACACTAGGGCCGCTCTCCCACACTAGGGCCGCTCTCCCACACTAGGCCGCTCTCCCACACTAGCCGCTCTCCCACAGTAGAGATCGCTCTTCCACACTAGGGCCGCTCTCCTAAACTAGGTGCCGTCTCAAACACTAGGGGGGCCGCTCTCAAACACTAAAGGCGCTCTCCCACACTAGGGCCGCTCTCCCACATCAGGGGCCGCACTCAAACACTAGGGGCGTTCTCCCACACTAGGGACGCTCTCCCACACTAGAAGCCACTCTCAAAAACTAGGGGCGCTCTCCCACGTAAAGCCGCTGCTCTCTCACACTAGGGGCCGCTCTCAAACACTAGGGGCGATCTCCCACACTAGGGCCGCTCTCCCACACTAGGGGCCACTCTAAAAAATTATGGGCGCTTCCCGCATAAGGTCGCTGCTCTCCCAAACTAGGGCCACTCTCCCACACTAGGGGCGCTTTCCCACACTAGGAGCCACTCTCAAACACTACTGCCGCTCTCCCACACTAGGGACCGCTCATCCTCTCTAGGGGCCGCTCTCAAATACTAGGGACGCTCTCCCACACTAGGGTTACTCTCCCACATTAGGGCCGCTCTCCCACACTAGAGCTGCTCTCCCACACTAGGGTCCGCTCTCAAACACTATTGCCGCTCTCCCACACTATGGCCGCTCTCCCAATCTAGGGCTACTCTCCCACACTAGGGGCGCTCTCCCACACTAGGAGCCACTCTCAAACACTACTGCCGCTCTCCCACACTAGGACCACTCTCCCACACTAGGGGCCACTCTCAAAAACTATGGGCGCTCTCCCAGATAAGGCCACTGCTCTCCCAATCTAGGGGCCGTTCTCAAACACTATTGCCGCTCTCCCAAACTAGCGCCACTCTCCCACACTAGGGGCGCTCTCCAAAACTATGGCCACTCTCCCACACTAAGGGCGCTCCCACACTATGGCCGTTCTCCCACATTAGGGCCGCTCTCCCTCACTAAGGGCACTCTCCCACACTACGGCCGGTCTCGCACACTAGGGCCGCTCTCCCACACTAGGGCCGCTCTCCCACAGTAGAGATCGCTCTTCCAAGAGGCACCCTTTTCGAGCCCGGATGAGCAACTGTTTAAGCAAGTTGATGGGGTCGCCATGGGTTCTCCCCTAGGTGTCCTGTTTGCGAACTTCTACATGGGTACCATCGAACAGAAGGTCTTAGTTGACATGAACTTGAAACCTGCAATATACTGCATGTATGTTGACGACATTTTTACACAGGTACCTGATGTCAGACGTCTGCGGGAGCTGAAGGAGGCATTTGAGCGGAATTCTGTATTGAGTTTCACTTACGAGATGGAGAAGGATGGGAAACTACCCTTTCTAGATGTAACAGTCATGGAAAGGAGCGGAGGTTTCCACACTGCAGTCTACACTAAGGAAACAAACATAGGAATGTGACTTAATGCCAACAGTGACTACCCAGACAGGTACAAGAGGAGTGTAGTTACGCTTATGTCGACCGTGCTCTCAACCACAGCTCAGGATGGAAGGACGTTGATGAAGAACTCTGTAGGGTAAGGCAGGTCCTAGTCAACAACGGGTTCTTCAATGGTTTCGTTGAAGACATCATAAAAAGGAAAGTGAAACGCCATGCAACCTCTGAAGAGTCAACTAACACAACACCTGTACCCCTTATTAGACTATTATACAGGAACTTCTTTTCCACAGCTCATAAAACGGAGGAAAGGGTCCTGAAAGACAATGTTGATAGGAACGTTATCCCTACAGACAAAAATCAGAAGATAAAATTGACGATTTACTATAAAACAAAAAAAAACGCCAACCTACTCATGAAAAACTCTCCAGACACAAAGCAGAACGCCTTAAAGGAGACCAACGTCGTCTATGCCTTCAAATGCCCACTTGGGGACTGTAAGGCCCAAAGAACTCAGTATATAGGCACGACTTCAACATCTCTTTCCAGGCGATTAACGATGCATAAGCAACAGGGCTCAGTTTAGGAACATATAATCTCTTCTCACAACCAGACCATCACCAGAGAAGTCTTAACAAACAACACAGAAATCATCGATAGCAGGCGGCTTGACATCTGCAAGGCACTACACATCAAAAAGTCAACACCAACAATCAACAGCCAATTAATGCACAATGTGTGTTCTATCCACTTCAAGACTCCGTACCAATATACAAACATCAAGAGAAAGTATGGGCCAATAGGCCCTTTGCAGTTACTTCCATTCTTCCCTCTCATTTATCCAATTTATACCCATTGCACCGTGTTCTGTCTTTTGTTGGTCAAAAGTTTGCTCACCTCTTCAAAAACTGTTGCAACATATCACCTCACCCAAATGCGAGTATATAAGACAAGCTGTTCATTGTTAGCATTAAGTAAAACTCTGTTTAGTTGTTTCAGGTTACAGTTGTGTGTGAGTAAACTAAAGTGTTTGAAAATGAAATAAGTTATTATGAAACGCGTTCAAGCGTCGCGTCAGACTAGAAATAAAAATGAATTTAGGAGAATTGATTTTTCACTTACCATCGACAACAGTAAAAAGAAACATAAGAAATAGAGAAAATTTGTGTTAGAATTATTAATCTTACTTTTTCGGTCATATTTAACAACATATGTTTACAAGAAAGACTGCTACCAAAACATACTTATATATATATATATATATATATATATATATATATATATATATATATATATATATATATATATATATGCAAACAAGCCTGAATGGTCCCCAGGACTAGATACAACTGAAAACTCACACCCCAGAAGTGACTCGAACCCATACTCCCAGGAGCAATGCAACTGGTATGTACAGGACGCCTTAAACCACTTGACCATCACGACCAGACATAAGGACGTGATAGCCGAGGCTATATGAACCACTTCCCCGCCGGCACTCGGATGGTAATCTTGGGCATAGCATTTTATCAAATCACCTCATTTTTTGGGGCAACACGTGAGGAACACAAATGCAAACAAGCCTGAATGGGTTCGAGTCACTTCTGGGGTGTGAGTTTTCAGTTATATATATATATATATATATATATATATATATATATATATATATATATATATATATATATATATATATATATATATATATATATATATATATATATATATATATAAATATGACCGAAAAAGTAAGATTAATAATTCTAACACGAATTTTCTCTATATTTCTTATGTTTCTTTTCACTGTCGATGATAATTGAAAAATCATTTCTCCAAAATTCATTTATATTTCTAGTCTGACGCGACGTTAGAACGCGTTTCGTAATAACTTATTACATTTTCAAAAACTTTAGGTTACACACACACAACTAACACTAAACAGAGTTTAAACAGCTTTCATTTATAACTGCATTTCGGTGAGGTGATATGTTACAATAGTTTTGGATGAGGTGAAAACAACTTTCAACACAAGCCAGAACACGAAACAATGGGTATAAGCTAAAGGGAAGAATGGAAGAAATTGCAGAGGGCCTATTGGCCCACATTTCTTGATGCTTCTATATAGAAGCATCATCAGAAGCCTTTCTTGATGCTTCTATATAGAAGCATCAAAAAATATGGGCCAATAGGCCCTCTGCAATTACTTCCATTCTTCCCTTTAGCTTTTAGCCATTGTTTCGTGTTCTGGCTTGTGTTGAAAGTTTGTTTTCACCTCATCCAAAACTATTGTAGCATATCACCTCACAGAAATGCAGGAATAAAATGAAAGCTGTTTAAACTCTGTTTAGTGTTAGTTTGTGTGTGTGTAACCTAAAGTCTTTGAAAATGTAATAATTATTGCGAAACGCGTTCAAGTGTCACGTCAGACAAGAAATAAAAATGAATTTTGGAGAATTGATTTTTCAATTGCCATCGACAGTGAAAAGAAACATAAGAAATATTGAGGAAATTCGTGTTAGAATTATTAATCTTACTTTTTCGATCATATTTAATAATAATATATATATATATTGTGACGATAATCTCTTATCAGAGATTTAGCCTGCTATTTCTGTCTCATCCCGTCCTCATCAATATACAAGATACGTTTTGTAGTGGCTAAACGTATATATTAAGATAGCCACACGTACCAGCAACTCCCTCCTCCCCCCCACTCCAACACCTGCTGTACGCACCTGGTCGACGCGCCAAACCCTTCAACTGTCTAACTAGCGACTTGCGGCCATCAAGCTTCCTCATTGGCCGCCAACCAACACTCCACTCCGGCTCCTCGCCAATCACAAGTCCTCGCCAGTTATTGTTGGAGTCCCTTGCGTTTCTGCCAGCCAGAATATCGTGTGCTCTCAAGCTATGAACTCCTAAGTGACTCACCTTGTGTGGTCAAATAGAGGTTTATAGTTAGTGCATATATTCCAGCATTCATATTTTATTTACTTTTGTATGTCAATTCTCCTCCCCATTAACGTAATCTATTTTCATATTTATGTATTTTTCCACTTGACATTTTTTACCAGTAAGCCAAGATTTTACATTTGTTTAATTTGTGTTTTTTTTATTGTTATTAAAATCCATAGTTATTATTGTGTTTTACGTTTCGTACCTTACCACAGATTACCAATCACGCAGTCATTCTTTTTTTTTCTTTTTTTTTCCTTTTCTTTTTTTTTTTATATGGCCCAGCACTGACACCTGCTAGTTGGAAGACTGCCGACCACCATTTCCAACTCGTTACCGTCACAATATATATATCACTAAGAACTCTTTGACCCGGCCAGGATTCGAACCCATGCCGTCCAGGATCACCCTAAACGTACACAGTACCGTGACCACCGCACCAACGATCGTCTATAAGGATGGTCAGTCGTGGCGCTTATTAACTAAGCTCCCTGACTGACCAACCCCCGACGACACTCATGGTTCCATTTGGGTACAGTTTTTCATCAAATTCTGGCGCATGCACGGGCCGCACTGAGTCTATCATGTGTGAGAAAGCTGCATAAACGCGCAAGCCATATATCACTAAGAACTCTTTGACCCGGCCAGGATTCGAAGCCATGCCGTCCAGGATCACCCCTAAACGTACACAGTACCGTGACCACCGCACCAACGATCGTCTATAAGGATTGGTCAGTCTTGGCGCTTAGTTAGGGAGCTTAGTTAATAAGCGCCAAGACTGACCAATCCTTATAGACGATCGTTGGTGCGGTGGTCACGGTACTGTGTACGTTTAGGGGTGATCCTGGACGGCATGGGTTCGAATCCTGGCCGGGTCAAAGAGTTCTTAGTGATATATGGCTTGCGCGTTTATGCAGCTTTCTCATATATATATATATATGTGTATATATGTGTGTATATATATATATATATTATATATATATATATATATATAATATATATATATATATATACACACAAATTGCTGTACCAGCGTTCCTGTCCTCTTCAGTGGGATCTGACAACTTGGTGAAGGAAATCCTACCTGAGCACCTAGTTCAACAGGCAGGGGTACATGATCCCAGCTTCACAGATAGTTGAATCCCAGAACTCCAAATAGTTCTTGGTGATCTATGGCTTGCGCATTCATGCAGCTTTTAAATGTTAGATTATATATGTATATATATGTCAGAGCTCTTCAGATAACTAAGTAAGAGACTCGTAGGAGTTGCCTTAGTGGTTTTGACAATGATCTGCTCAGGCATTATACTTGCAGGATTGTACAATAAAGTATGCCTAGTTACTGCATAAAACAATTGAACTAATAGCCTGTGAATTATCTTCTACATGTTTCCAGCAATAACATATTATAGATGCATACATTCAGATATATATATATATATAAATATATATATATAATATATATATATATATATATATATATATATATATATATATATAGATATATATTATATATATATATATATATATATATATATATATATTATATATATATATATATACATAATATATTATATATATTATATTTATATATATATGTATATATATATATATATATACAAACATATATATATATATGTATATATATATATATATATATATATATATATATATATATATATATATATATATATATATAATATACAAACAAATGGAGAAACAGCAACATCGACGAAAGTCTCCGCACCCGCATCGAACAACACCTCGACATCCTTACAGACCAACATCACCTCAGCACGGAAACAAGGATTATCAAGAAGCTAACAACACTATATGGAGGACCCATGGCAATTCCACGACCAGAGACGGCTTCCTGAACCTTGCAGGTATCAACCTCACTGAGGACCAAGTCACTCTCCTAAATCTGGGTATAAACTGTCACGTTATGTCCAGACCAAGTGCGTTGGCCCGGAAAGTGGAGTTGGAGATCCTGTTGGACGACATTTGACCTCGAAGCACAAAAGAAGGTCACCACCAAAGACACCTTACAAGCTGAACCTATTGCAGAAGGAGAGAAAGAATCGAGGCAACTACAGAAGTACCATACTGCACCCCGAGTCAAAGGCGGCAGCCCAGAGCTTCGTGAGAACAAGGAGATAGTTGTCAGGAGAGGCGACAAGTCGCCAATATACGCCATCCTTAAGAAAGACGAATATCTGGCGAAAATGAACCACATACTCCTCTGACCAAACTAAATTCCAAAGGGAACGAAGGACACTACAGCCGAATTGAAAAAAAGGTCAACAAGTGATTGAAACTGTGAATGCCAGAAATCTGGACTCACCTGCCAAAGATTATTGGAGAATATAAACCTGGATATGCGTATGGAAACGTCAAGACGATAAGCCTGGAAACCCACTTCGCACACAATCAGCCAGATACCCACACCCACGTACGACTGGCGAAACGATCAACGGCTACTGACTCTTATGTCCCGTGCAACTTCAGCCTGAAATCCCCGAAGGAATTTGTTGACTTACTGCGGGAACACAGGCTACAGGGATAAGAGCATCGTTGGACGTAGAATCACTGTTCACCAACGTACCTGTGGATGAAACAATCGGGATGATAGTGGACCGAGTGTATCGAGACCCGGCCTGTACTCCCCTTGACATGCCAGAAATATCCTGAGGAAACTACTCAAGCTTGTACTAAGGAGGCACCCTTCTTGAGCCCGGAGGGCACATTGTATAAGCAAGTAGATGGGGTCGCTATGGTTCTCCCCTAGGCGTCCTGTTTGCAAACTTCTACAT
>WNGS01166179.1:52366-65677 GCA_020271785.1 Procambarus virginalis | reverse complement strand
TACAATGAGAGGAAAAAGGAATGTAAGCCTATCCATAGGCACAATGTTTGCTGATGATCTTGTAAATGTAATTTGCATGTTAGACGGTCATGAATATGTAAAGGAGATAATTCATAAAAGAAAACAAAGTCCCCTGTGTGATATTTATTCCAAGGAGCAATTGGAAGATTTCAAGCAACATTTGTGTGCTGCCGGAAAAAGAGAGCCCTTATGTCATTGGTGTTGACAAGACCTTCAATCTTGGCCCTTGTTATTTAACGACAATTGTTTACAAGAACACAAATGTAATACAAAAGGAAACATAAAACAACCCTATATTTCTTGGACCCATGTATTTACACTGGGATGGTGAATATGAAACTTACTCAACATTTCTCTACAACCTAAAAACCAAACTAGGAGACTATATTGATAACGCAAACGTAATGATTGGAAGTGATCAAGAAACAGCTTTAAGAAAGGCACTTATGTGTTGTTTTCCGAATGCAACACTCTTATTGTGTAGTAACCACCTAAAGGAAAATGTTAGACGCTATTTGACTGATATTATTGGTTGTACGACCACCGAAAGGATTATTATCCTAAAGAAAATTATTGGTACAAATGGACTAGTTAGAAGTGACTGTGAGGAAAAGTTTGAAACAGGTATCAACAATCTCATTGGGTACTTTTCCAAATACCCAAAGTTCAAAGAATATTTTGACTGCCGTTTAAAATCTTCTCTGTGGAATTATGTGTGTGTACCTCACACAAAGGCCAAAATGGATAAGTTGTGGACTAACAACAATTGCGAGTCACTGAACCACATCCTTAAACTAACTATTGACTGGAAACCTCAAAAATTGCCAGATTTGATAGAAAGAATCAGCAATGTTTCAACACTCCATATGCTAGATCTGAGGAGGGCGTTACATGGAGAAGGTAATTATGTAATTTCATCCAATTTAAAAGGGTACTTTATACGTAAGGAAGTTTGGGATAAAAAAACTAAAGACGAAAAGATAAAGTGCTTATGGTGCTTTATATCAAGAAAACCATATATTGAGGACGGGAAAATATTTGCCAAAGGCAACAGATTTTCAGTTCCCAAAACATCTGCAATAGCAAGAAAACCACATCAGCGTAAGCGTCCACGAAGTGAGAGGGCAGTATAAAGTAGAGTAGTATAAGTGTTTTGGAAGACACAGGACGGGAGAGACATCTCCTGCCAACACATTACAAGGCGCAGTGTTTGGGTCACAATGCGACCCAAACGTCTTAAGGTCAGAGCGACCCCACTTGACGGTCATGCTATTGGAAAAAGCAATACTTTAAAGGTCCTGAAGGACGTTACTGGCCTCAAACCCGCTGACATCAGTCAGGAAGGTGAAGATATCGTGCTCTACTTTTCATGTGAAGAGGAGCTAGAAAAACTCCTCACTAACGATGTCCTTCTTCGCAAAGAGCACCACCTACATCCTCACTTCCCACGTCAGTTCCTGGCCGGAAGAACTGTTTTTACCAGCAGGACCAGCCAGTGGATCGCTGAGCGACCTCAACATCATATCATGGACAATATCGAGGACGAAAATCCAAATCTGTTGGTATTCAACCTAGAGTTCTGCAACACCGACAAAACATCAATGAAGATTACGTTCACCACCATAGCTGCGGCCACCCAGGCTGCCACACAAGGATTCTACTGCTTCGGCCTAAAAATACCACCCCACCAAATAAAAAAGGAACGATACCATGAGATCCAGCAGTGCTTTAAGTGCTACGAGCTCTCTCACCCGACCAACAAATGTCAGCACCCTGTCCAGAGGTGCAGCCTGTGTGCACTGGACCATCACTACTCCATATGCAAGGCAACAGTCAATCGCTGCTTGCTCTGTGATGGCAATCACCCCGCAATTTCCTACCGCTGCCCCCGCAGACAGGAAAGCGTCAAGGCCCAGGTTGAAGCCAAGAGAAACAGCCCTTCTACCTCCTCGACCAGAGCCCCAAGCGTTCAACCCACCACCTTAGCTCTCACTAATCGACCAGAAGACTTTCCAGTCTTACCAACATGTGGCTCCTCCCAGCAGGCGACACAGCCTTCTCATTGGGGACCCATGGTCCCACAGGCTCCTTCACAGCCCCCTGCATCACGTGCAGGCATTATCCCTGGTCTTCTTAAACTAGCGGAAAGGCTTGCAGGACCTGACAACCAGCGCTTTGTTAGTGAACTGAACGCATTATACATAACCAATGGCCTGGCCCCCATCATAGCCACTAGCGTAAATCTCACTGCCTCCTCTACCACTCCGGAGACTACCACCAGGACGACCATGCGGTCAACTTCAACACCGACTCCAGAACCGCCCATGACCCGGGCGACACAAACAGAGGTAATTCCTTCTCCAGCTCCCAACACTCCTACCATCACTATCTCAGCAGCCGCGCTAGCAGACGTGCTGTCTACAAACGATAACAGCACCACCAGCGCTCCTGAAATAACTACAACCACCAATCAACGACACCTAAGCCTACCTAAGGCTGCGAGGCGAAAGACAAAAACACCCACTACGGAGGTTACGGACTCCTCAGACGAGGAAATCATAGTAGGAGCTCCAGCGCCGCATCACAAATACGACACATACACGGTTCAAGACTTCCTCATGGAGGCCACGTCACCAAACTCCAACGACAGCACTGCTCAGCCAAAGTCGCAGGCAAAGAAAAAACGGAAAACCTAGAGGTCGACACTAATCCCACCAGCTCCATAACTGGTATAGCCAGCCCTCCAGGCTGAAAACCATCATGAAGACCCCCATCCATCGCCAGATCTCTAGTATCAGCTACTGGTACGGATAATGGCTCCAAAGAGCCTCCACTTACGGGCTCACCATAGCCCGTGCTACTGGAATTTATTGTTCCGAGTAGCGAATCTTAAACAACAACAACAGTGTTTTGGAAATTCCACCAGGCAATTGTGTGTTTATTTTGCTTATCTTTATCCAATTAGCGTATTACAATCTTCATATAAGAAGTTAATGGGTTTGCAATTTGGTTATTTATATGTATCCTAGTTAATTAATTATTTGAATCTAATTTCATTTATCTTTATTCTTAATTGTATTATACATATGGTGACCTTGTTTATTTATATTCAATAATATTAACTGTCAGTTGTTTGTTCTTCTCTTTGTTCTAGTTCTTTTAATATTACTATTATTAGTTAAATCTTTTTTTAAGTTCCTCATTGTATCCAACACCATATTTTCGGATTTTTAAAACTGTCGATATTATCTATTTTTTACCTTTTGTTCTCTTAGATGTTAAATGAAACTGGTAACATCTATACACTCGAGAGATAAATGTAAGGGTTCATGTCACAGCCATACAGTTTATATGCGAAAGGTCTGTGGTCGCTGACATACATATTAATTAGTAGGTACAGAGATTGCATATTCAATTTATTTGATTTGTTTAAAATTATATATTTAGAGCACAAGTTTATTTCATTTTCCTTAATTTTTTGTTAATTAATAACATTGTCGTACTCTGTTTAATTATCTCATTATATTTAACTCCATTTTCTTCATTATAAATTAATATTTAAATTTAGAAAGTTTACATATTGTATGTAAGTTCTAACTGCATGAAAGTTTCTTACTTGTTTATCTTATGACATCTGCAACATTAACTATAGAACTGTAATTACAAGTTATGACTATTTTATATTACCCATCTAACACCATCCGCCTTATGGATGGAAGATTTGGCTGTAATAAATGAAGGCCAGCTAGTCAACGCTGTCCAAAGATTGGTATTACAATGGCTAATTAGTGATCACTTTCCCATATTAAGTACATACATCCCTATAAGGTAATAACCATTGGTAAAACTTTTATCCCGGGTAAAATAACTTATTTACATTAACGCTGTAAGTTAACAATGCACTGTACTTGTTTGATTGAAATGGCTTGAAGGTTAACATCCTGAGAATAACCTTGTATATTAAACTTAGTAAGTGTAACAAGGGTAAATGTAATAATGTGTAACTTCCAGAGAATAAGTCTAACAATGGGGCTATTACATTTTACATTAGTAAAAGTGCTACCTTGGGTAAAATGACAATGTAATACTGAAACATTCTATGCGGTTAACATTTATTTGCCGGGAAGGGGGGGGGGGCGCCAGACGGCCCCCCCTGTTAGATTAAGCACTTGCCCAAAACTATGTGGCTTTGCAATAATTGCAAGAACACCACTGTTATGTACTCTGACAAATCCAATGTACCTTCTTGTATATAACACAAACAAATATGTAAATAAATAAATATTGAACTGATAAATTTAATGAACTTTGGATGAGAAGGGATAGATAGTAATTTCTTTGGAAGAACAATATTGGATGAGAAGGGAGGATAGTAATTTACAGGATCCCCGGGATCCTCATGAAATGAATTGTTTGTGTATTTGCTATTTGTACCCATAGGCTAAAGCTGTTAGCTCTTGGATTCCGCCTTTCTAACCATCTGCTGTCTAATGTACTGACTCCCGACCTAATTTTCTCTCTTATCTAGTATTACACACACACATTCCCAGGATAAACATTCAGAGAATCTGATTCCTTTCACATCACTAATCTGATGTCTTTCTGCTCACTTAGAAAGTCCTCTGTCATATATGGTGCAATAAACCCATCTGGCCTTGTTGCTTTCTATTGATAATAACTTTAGTCTCCACAAACGTGTGCTTGGGTAACATTTAAGAGACATTCTTAATGGTTCAACTATAGACGAATGTGACAGAAATGCTACTGGATTTTTGTGGTCTCAATTCTTACCTGATCTGAAATGTTAATTAAAATGTTTTTCTGGTTACTGGTACAGTAGTAGTTCTGCTTAGAGCTAGCTATACGCTACTAATTCCATTTGAATACTATAATTCTAAAACATATTTTCATGCACTCAAAAGATCTTGAATTTATCAAGCGAGGAGTGAATGTAAATAATCTTTAAGGAATGAGTATGGGGTGCAAAATAAATTACTAATCACAGGATATGACACTATGATATTCGTGCTCTACTTTGGGGTAAATAAAATACATGATTATTTTCAGAATATATACTTTAATGACAAATATTTGAAAAGATATTTAAAGTTGAAATATTTATCTTTAAAAAAGATAAAACCTCCTTGCATTACACAAGTATTGATGAAATATGACATATTTAACGACTATAATGATGGCATTGAATGTAGTGTTCATGTGTCCGGATACCGGCGATTATGTAGTATTATTTATTTTAAAATATAATGCCTTTAACATAAATTATATATATTACTTGAAATGTAGTTACAGTAATGTCTATATCTCTGCCTTTCTTCTGACATATAAATCTTGAAGGTTAATTAGCATATATATGCATGTTAATTAGACAATTGATTTGCTGGTGTGTAGCTCTCCACACACCCAGAGCGGGTCCATGTATTTTCCCAAAGCTATATCCATAGTTACCTAGTGCTACTCCGGCCTTCTAGCATTACACAAGTAATGAAGATATATGACATATTTACCCCCTATAATGATGTTATTGAATGTATATCACACTACACACACACCCAGAGCGAGTCCATGTATTTACCCAGAAGCCACCCCTAGCTACCTAATCATACCCCAAAATTTCCTTGCATTATATAAGTAATGAAGAAATACGTCATATTTATCTATTATAATGATGGTATGTAATGTAGAATTTAGAAAAACATGGTTTTACTCTGAACTAATCTCTGGATACGTAAATAAGTGCACAGTAGTTCAAGTAGCGAACGCATACCAGCGAATAATCATCAGCATCTATATAACAAAACTATTGTCCCATGGAGTTAATTTCACTTCCAGACACCTATTTTTCAATACAATTTTAATATTTTCTGCCTATTTATGCTAAATATTATTGTAACTATGCATTATTGTAGTTTATACCATTATTTCAATTTGTGACAATTTGAGCAGAGAAGTGCGACGTGTGTACAAGAGGCTGATATGCCAGCAAACACTCTCCAGGCAACAATCTGTCTTGGATAAGTCGCTCCACAACATTGACGCTTGGATCGTCGACTTGATTTGGCGTCACCAGCTCTTTATTTTCGTCTAATTTCTTTATAAAAAGATACTTTTTAGATTAAAATTATGTTTTTTCGTGTTGTACGTTCAGCACCAACATTATAATGAGTAAATATTTCATATTTATTCATTACTAACGTATTGCCAGGAAGCTTTCCGAAAGCTTGTGTATCTTGTGTAGCTTGTGGTAATTAGACGGACCGTCTGACGAGTGTGCCAGACTGGATAACTCTCTTGTCAAGTTTAGGCATGATATTTTATATCATGGCTTTGCTGTAGATTGTTCTGGTAGCGCTGCTATGTGATTATTTCCTTAATTGCGTTTGCAGAAGGATGATAGGTGATGATGGTGTAGGTGGAGACGGTGCCACTTTGTGTGCTCCACTCTACACTCTATGTAGAAATGTTCTAGGAATTTTTCCTTGTAGATATATTGTCCAGGTACTCCCCAGTTCTAGTGAGAGTAATTACTGGTGATAAAGATAATTCGAAAAGGTGTCCTAAGTCGATTAATGTTCGCTAAGCACCGCGACACATGTTCACTGTTTGTAAACACACGCGTTCTGGCCCCAGGGTGTGGTGGGCACTTCTCTCCCAGCCGTCGTCCCCCCCCCCCATATGCTCCCTGAGCACGGTAGCCTTCAATGAATATTGATTGATTATTTTTTCTGTCTAGAAATATGATTGAGATAAGATGGGATTATATTATAATTAGATATAGGATATAAGGATTATTAATCCTTATATCCTGATTTAATCCCTACCAGAAATCGATTCAGTTGTTCCCATAGTTTTTTAATTAAGAAATCCTTCTAGATGCTTATGGATCCTTAAGAAATCATGCACAAAGACACGTAGACAACCAAGGGCCCTACGGTCTACGTGATCATAGGCTTGTCACGTAGGATCTATATGTATAATGAATCTATAGTGATTCTGATATGATTTTGATATGATATTGATATGATTTTGATTTGATTTTGATATGATTTTGATATGATTTGTCATGATTTAGATATGATATAGAAATAATACATTTCTTAGATAATAATATAGATATAGTGGGTAAAAATTTCCCACATTCGTTGCCTGCTGCTAAATATCCGCTACTGAGAGATATGTTAAGGTAATTATAAGGATAATTATGACTAATAGCACATGAGAGGTAGATTATGAGGACTTGGATGAATGAACTCCACCAAACTATTAGCACAGTCTGTCTCCTTTCCTTGTGTCCTAAATAATTTCATGGTTTGGGTAAATATTGATGTATTGTTGTGGGAGTTTGAACCCATTTAATTGCCTTAATGTTTTGTCACTTACGGCTTTGGGATTTTCTTGTACGTTGACCAGGCGCGAGGTGGAGAACATCACAAGTTACAGCTTCGTGTGGGTGAGTATATCGTAAGATTTACATAGTTCAAGTTCAAGTACGTTAATTGAGACAATAAAATACATCTCTAAGGGATAGAGTAGCTGAAGCTTTTTCTTCCCTCCTGATTTGCATAGTGGTGGTACCTCATGATGCATTTTAGTCCCTTAGTTGGTCTTGCAGAACTTCTGGTTTAGAAACTTTCAAACTCAACATGACTCAGTAGGTTATTCATGTGTATGAGAGGTTCAGGGATGCGAGTACTGGCTTATTTTATTGGCTTATTATTTTCATTTTGAAGCTTTCTAAGTTAACCCTTAAACTGCGCATGGCATATGTATACGCCATGAGTAATATGCCCCACCATGCGCATGACGTATATATACGCCAAAGGGTGCCTGGCACGATTCAAATGTCCCACTGTGTAAAGGAGTCACCCATACCGTAGCCAGGGGCAATTGTAAACAGATGCCATCTTGAAAAAAATCTAGAGCAGGCCTCCTTTGTTTCCCAGGCCTTAGTTAGTGGCCAGACACCATGGTGAGGCATCACGACCCAGCGTGCGACCTCGCTCAGTGCACCTCGCTCAGCGCACCGCGCCGTGCAGTCTTTGACTGAAGACGAAATTGCCAATGAATGGTTCAAGGACGTTGACGAATCTGATATTGACGACTCAGATATAGATGAGGACTATACACAGCCTGAAGAAATAGAAACAACGGATAGTGAGGGTAAACATGTTGATGCCACGAGGGTGAGGATGCCACAAGAGTTACCCATTACTACTCAACACCACTCAACACCACCTCGCACCCAAGCACATCGTTCATCTGTTCCATTGCACGTTTATGATATGATCGATGAGCCTGAAACAGGTGAATCTTTCTCAGGTTTTAGTGATGTAGAATCGGAGAATAGTTTTACCCCGTTTGCTAGTGCCAGTACAAGTTTCGCCGCATCAGCTACCCGCCCAGCCAAGCGCTGCCGCATGGAACAATATGGCGATAATGAGGAACAAATTCCCTCATGTTCCAAATCTTTTCCCTCATCTACCCTTCCTGCCCCTACTGTTGCAATGCCTGCTTCAGCTCCTGGTCCCCAGATTCCTCGCCGTGGTGCAGCTAATGGCTCTCGGAAGGCAGCAGGTTTGTTTGTGTGGAGTGAAGGGGAAGATTTTGTTCCACAAATTCCCGACTTTGACAACAGAGATGTGGGAATTACAGATCTTTTCCCTGATACTGGTGACGAAATGAGTGAAATGGACTTCTTTACTGCATATTTCGATGAGCCGCTCATGGGAACACATTGTTCACGAAACGAACAGACTTGCGGCCGATCTCATTGAAGGTGAGGAGGTATCAGAATTTTCACGACTACAGCGTTGGAAAGAGACAACTGTTGGTGAACTGTATGTGTTTTTCACAATTTGCATGTTGATGAAACATTGTGTGAAACACCTAATATCAGATTATTGGAGCAAAGACAACGCTGTTCCAACAGCATTTTTCGGGAAATAAATGTCCTGAGACAGATTTCTATTGATCCTACAGTGCCTTCATTTTGCAAATAATGCTGACGAGAGACAGGATGATAGGCTTTGGAGGGTGAGGCACGTGCTGAATGACCTGATTGGAAAGTTCCGAGATTATTACGTACCAGCTCAGAAGCTGGTTATTGATGAATCCCTTGTGCTTTTCAAAGGACGGCCTGCCTTCAAGCAGTATATTCCATCAAAACCTCACCGATTTGAACTGAAATTCTTTGTGCTCTGTGACTGTGAATCAGGAACGGTATTACACATGATACTGTATTCTGCCACAAATGTAGATATTCCTGTTAATGACGAACATGGCTTATCAGGTGAGTGTGGCTTGATCTCTGCACCATATCTGAACAAGGGCCACATATTGTACACAGATAACTATTATACCAGTCCCTTACCAACGAAATTCTTGCTTGATAATAAGACTGAAGTGTGTAGCACAGTAAAGCCAAAACGAAGGGAAATGCCTGTGTTTGACACTGCTATGCAAGTAGGTGATTGCGAGGTAAGAAAAAGTGGTGCAATGCTTTCAGTGCGGTGGAAAAACAGACGTGAAGTGAACATGCTGACCACCATTCACCCTGGTACAATGGTGGGCAGTGGCAAGGTGAACAGAACAACAAAGCAAATAATATATAAGCCAGATTGTGATGGACTACAACATCAACATGCATTTAGTTGATAAATGTGACATGATGGTGGGTGCTGTAGTGTGTGTACGAAAAACAGTGAAGTGGATGAAGAAAATGATATTCCACCTTATTGACGTAACGATGCTGAACAGATACAACATGTATCTTGTGAAAACAGGTAGAAAACCATATTTCCGTTCATTTAGTTTTCAAGTTGTGAAACAGTTACTAGGTAAATTTGGCAAGGACACACCTGGCGTACAAAGACTCATTCGAGACCCAATATTGAACCATGCTCCTGCACCCAGGCTCGCTTACAGGGAGGCCTTTCTGATACACCAAATAAAGAAATTACCACCAACTGGATCTCGTGCAGCAGGCCAGCGTTGGTGTGTTGTGTGTTCCAGTACCAAATTGAGGCCACAGAAACGTAAATTGTTTTAACATGGTGCGAAGCGTGTGCAGTCCCTCTGTGCCATATCGACTGTTTCGCACAGTATCACAGTCTCCAGGACTACTAAATGTGTAATTCTTTTGTAAGTAAATGTACATATCAAGTTAATTTTAGTGTTTATATTGAAACAAAAACAAATACATTGAATATTTCCTGTAAATTATATAATTTTGGTGGGCATATTGTGACACTAATATGAGAGCACCTAGTGAGTTTATACCAGTTTTATTAGAATACAACGTCTAGTGGTAATAATTGGATCAATACTAGTGAAAAAAATTGTGTAAAATGATCCTAGAATACTGTAAATAATTCAGCGAAAATAAATTCGCGGCAACTCGGGCCTCTTGAGCGGCCGTGAGTGACGGCTGCCTGACGCAGCACCCTTGAGCGCTCACGCTCTGTGACCTCATCGGCCAACTTGTCGGCTCAATTGTGTCATTGGTAAGTACAATAGAATTTTTTTATTATTATTTTTCCGGTGCTCAGGGGACACGAATTAACAGGTTTAGAAGACGAAAAAAAATTTAGAATTTTTTTTCTCGCGCACAAGGGTGTAAATGTCCTCAGGACCCTGTGCAGTGGAAGGGTTAACAAGATTATTGTATGCGCCTGGGAGGACTGAAACGTCCGCTTAACTCGTCTCTCTCTGGTTTATTGGAAATTGGGGATGCAGCGACCTTAGCAATACCATTGACCTGCCCAATCAGAGGTCTATCTGTGGATGCCCTACGAGGCAAACATAGATCCCAGACAAGAGAATGGAGGTAAGTGCACTGATGACTGTGGACTCCTGAGGTTCCTCACTTACATACATCTCGTCATGTACTTACAGGCCAACTTATCACAGTCGGCTAAGTGTCATTCTTTCACAGGCAGATCACATCCGTGTACCGATATCGAAGTCTTGATCTTATTTGGAGATAGATGATACGTCTGTTGCATGTGTGTGCGTATGTGTGTGTACTCACCTATTTGTGTCTGCAGGATTGAGCATTGACTCTTGGATCCCGCCTTTCGAGCCGTCAGCTGTTTACAGCAATGACCCTGGTCCTATTTCCCTATCATACCTAGTTTTAAAATTATGAATAGAATTTGATTCCACAACCTGTTCCTTATGTGCATTCCATTTTTCCACTACTCTCACGCTGAAAGAAACTTCCTAACATCTCTGTGACTCATCTGAGTTTCCAACTTCCCACCCATGTCCCCTCGTTCTGCTACAATTATTTGTGAACATTTCATCTATGCCACACTCTGTTCAATCCCCCTGAGAATTTTATACGTTCCTATCATATCCCCCTCTCCCTTTTTCTTTCTAGTATTGAAGACAGTTCCTTCAGGCACTCTTCATACTCCATACCTCGTAACTCTTGGACGAATCTCGTTGCAAACATCTGAAGCTTTTCCAGTTTCCTTATATGCTTCTTCAGATTGGGACTCCTTGATGAGGCGGCCTACTCTAAGATTGTCTCACGTAGGCAGTGTAAAGCGCCCTAAATGCCTCTTACTTAGGTTTCTGAATGATGTTCTAACTTTTGCCAGTGTAGAGTACGCTGCTGCCATTATCCTATTTATATGTGCCTTAGGAGATAGTTTAGGTATTACGTCCACGCCCAGGTCTCTTTCTCACATCGTCACAGGTAGGCAATTCCATCTTCATTGTGTGCTGTCCCTTTGGTCACCTATCACTTGGTCCCCTTTTCATAACTTTACATTTGCTTGTGTTGAACTCCAGTAGCCATTTCTCTGACAATCTATGCAACCTGTTTAAGTCCTCTTGGAGGATCCTACCTTGAGGTTACCTTGAGGTGCTTCGGGGCACTGTGTCCCCGCGGCCCGGTCGTCGACCAGGCCTCCTGGTTGCTGGACTGATCAACCAGGCTGTAGACGTGGCTGCTCGCAGCCTGACGTATGAGTCACAGCCTGGTTGATCAGGTATCCTTTGGAGGTGCTTATCCAGTTCTCTCTTGAACACTGTGAGGGGTTTGCCAGTTAGCCCCTTATGTGTAGCGGAAGCGTGTTGAACAGTCTCGGGCCTCTGATGTTGAAAGAGTTCTCTCTCAGAGTACCTGTTGCACCTCTGCTTTTCAACGGGGGTATTCTGCACATCCTGCCATGTCTTCTGGTCTCATGTGATGTTTTCCGTGTGCAGGTTGGGACCAGCCCTTAATTATTTTCCATGTGTAAATTATTTTGTATCTCTCCCGCCTGCGCTCAAGGGAGTACAGATTTAGGCTCTTTAGTCGGTCCCAGTAATTTAGATGTTTATTGAGTGGATTCTAGCAGTAAAGGATCTCTGCACGCTCTCCAGGTCAGCAATTTCTCCAGCTTTGAAAGGGGCTGTCATTGTGCAGCAGTACTCCACTCTAGAGAGCACAAGCGTTTTGAAAAGTATCATCATCGGTATAGCATCTCTAGTGTGAAAAGTTCTTGTTATCCAACCTGTCATTTTTCTTGCAGTTGTGACGGCTACTTTATTGTGTTCTTTAAAGGTAAGGTCTTCCGACATGAGTACACCCAGATCCTTTACATTGCCTTTTCGTTCTATGTTATGATTTGCCTGAGTTTTGTACGTGGTTTCCGTTTTATATTTTCATTTTTCCGTAGCGCATGAGCTGGAACTTATCTTCGTTAAACACCATATTATTTTCTGTAGACATAGAAAGACCTGATCTACATCTGATTGGAGGTTGCGTGTCCTCTATGTTGCCAACTCTCATGAAAATCCTAGTGTCATCTGCAAAGGATGATACAGTACTATAGGTTGTGTTCTTGTCTATGTCGGATATGAGGATGAGAAAAAGTACTGGGGCAAGCACGGTACCCTGGGGAACTGAGCTCTTCCGTTGAGGGCTGGATTTTATTTTGTTGACTATTACACATTGGGTTCTGTTAGTCAGGAAATTGTAGATCCATCTGCCTATTTTCCGGTAATTCCTTTTGAACGCATTTTATGAGCAATAACACCATGGTCACATTTATCAAAAGGTTTGCGAAATCTGTGTAAATTACATCAACGTTTTGTTTTGTCTTCTATAGCATCTAATGCCATATCATAGTGGTCCAGCAACTGCGACAGGCAAGACCGCCCTGTTCTGAAACCATGTGTCCGGGTTATGGAGATGCTGTGATTCCATGTATTTTGTGATCTTACTTCATAGCACTCTCTCAAAAAATTTTATGATGTGCGTTAGTGCTATCGGTCTGTAAA
>WNGS01166179.1:16547-46156 GCA_020271785.1 Procambarus virginalis | reverse complement strand
CAACGGTTAATAGGAACTGTCAAAAGATCCTTGAGAAAATCTCTACACAGTCAGAAAATCAGTCTTCAAGAACTCCAGACAGTAATCTTGGAAATAGAATCGAGGGTGAACAACCGGCAGTTGACATACTTGTCTGATGATCCTACTCAACATGAACCATTAAGTCCTGCCCACCTAATGTATGGAATTCTTCTGACTCCGGTACCATATCTAATGGATGATGAGATCAGAGATCCCTTATATGTGGGTCAGAGCGAGTTAGTTCAGGGGTATAAGCATCTGTCCAGCATAATCCAAAATTGGAATGATGTTTGGACAAAAGAACATCTTACATCTCTACAAGAACATCACTATGGGGCCAGTATCCCACATATATCTAATCTCCAACCTGGCAATATTGTCTTAGTAGACAGTGATGGCCCTAGGGCTGACTGGCCATTGGGTAAAGTTGTCTCAGTCCATCCAGATAGCCAGGGGATTTTGAGAATAGTCAAAATCCTGTCTAAAGGAATAACTTCCCTGAAGACATTGGACAAACTTATCCACATGGAATCAGTGAGTCAGCAACAGTTAGATCATGGGAGACCCCAACACCCTCTAACTCCACTTGACCCACAGACTTCTAACAGGCACACTCGTCCACAACGGACAGCTGCACAAAAGTGCCAGCAAAATTTGCACTTGTATTATCAATCTGATGGAGAGTAAATGAATTCACACGGTTACTATTGCCCTTAGTATTGGACTGTGTGCCAGTTCTTTCCCTCTGGAAGATGTGGGAAATTTTTACCCACTATATCTATATTATTATCTAAGAAATGTATTATTTCTATATCATATCTAAATCATAACGAATCATATCAAAATCATATCAGAATCACTATAGATTCATTATACATCTAGATCCTACATGACAAGCCTATGATCACGTAGACCGTAGGGCCCTTGGCTGTCTACATGACTTTGTGCATGATTTCTTAAGGATCCAGAAGCTTCTAGAAAAATTTCTTAATTAAAAAACTATTGGAACAATTGAATCAATTTCCGGTAAGGATTAAATCAAATCCTTAATAAGAATCAATAGTACTATCCAGTACTACTTATAATCTTTATATCAATAAGAATCAATAGTACTATCCAGTACTACTTATAATCTTTATTTCCTATATCTAATTATATTATAATCACATCTCATCTCAATCATATGACAGTAAAAGACAGTAAAAATAATCAGTCAATATTCATTGAAGGCTTCTGTGCTCAGCAAGCATGGGGGGGGGGGGACAATGGCTGGGAGAGAAGCGCCCACCACACCCGGGGCCAGAACGCATGTGTTTACAAACAGTGAACATGTGTCGCGGTGCTTAGCAAACATTAATCAACTTAGGACACATTATCGAATTATCTTTTTCACCAGTGATTACACTCTAGAACTGGGGGAGTACCTGGACAATTTATCTACAAGGAAAAATTCCTAAAAATTTCTATATAAGAGTGTAGAGTGGAGCACACAAAGTGACACCGTCACCACCTATCATCCTTCTGCAAACGCAATTAAGGAAATAATCACATAGCAGCACTACCAGAACAATCTACAGCAAAGCTATGATATAAAACATCATGCCTAAACTTGACAAGAGAGTTTTCCAGTCTGGCACACTCGTCAGACAGGCATCCGGCATTCAGAGAAGTATATTGACTGTTATTAAGTGTATTAATTGGCCAATTGTATGCTTGTGTAACTTTAATATTTCCAATAAGTCTGTCTGTCGGTTATAGAGTGAGGCCACGCCTCATATTTCAGTAAGTTTATTAACCCTTAAACTGCGCAACGTGCCTGCAGGCTCACATCTGGTTTGCACAATGCGCCTCCGGGTATTTGTATTTTTCACATTCCATTCAAAACTCCCGCAGCTACATGGGGTTCACATCAGCTTCCTCAGGGCTCTTGTAAACAGACGCCATCTTTAAAAAAAATCGTGGTCCACATTCCTGGATGTGGGAGCCTCAATAGTGAGTGAGCAACCAAGGCTGGCGCTCACAGCACGAGCGCACAGCACTGCTGTTCAGCGTGTGACCACAGCATCGCCTAATAATGTCAATATATATATATAACTTGTATTATTTAGCTATGATAGTGCTATAGAAGAACCTGAGTGTGATAATGACTGGGTACAATGTTCAAATATCAGTGATTCAATGCTGTTCACGATGTTCACAGCGCTAGCCACAGCACCACAGCATTATTTCGTCCATCTTCAAATGATTTCTTACGTTCCTTTTCAAAATAAACGTGTGGTCAATTATTCATTTACAGGAATTAGTGACCAGGATTGTGGTTATAATTAGCGTTGTGCGTAGTAGTGTAACAATCGAGGCTTGTTGTAAAAATTATCCAGAATGGTTATCTACACAAGGGAGAATGGGAAGCTGGACCCGCGTGGGAGCATCCCCCAGGGACTTAGTGGTGGAAATAACCACCTTTGTTCCCAAGCTTCATAATGAATCCTTCTACAGTATTCACTTACTTAGAGAAATTAACCTTCAGTCATTTTGCATTCAAATTGCATTGTATAGTACTACTGTTCATAATATCAAGAGTATTCTCATTATTAGAAGGAGTTTAAGTCACCTTCAGTGACGTCACAAGCAAGAACTAGGCTGTGAGGCGGAGTGACCGGAGGTCATAGGTCACGAGGTTCCATGTCCTCTATTTCTCAAAGGTCAAATAGCTATGTTGTAATTGGGAATAGCTCTTCCTTAAGATGTTTGTGTAATTTAAACTTCAGTACAATATTCAATCAATCTGGAACATTCAGTACAACAGAGGTTAATTGTTATAACTTAAGCCTGGCAAAGTAACTTAGATACTAGCGGAAGAATACAGATCTAGGCCTCTGGGTAGAGGAGAGAGAGGACAGGACAGTGTGGGAGCCGGATCAACTGGGGGAGGTCACCATCTCACCTCCCATAAGACCAGCACTCTACCCAAGCGGTCAACATAGAAGGTAGAGTTGCTTTGTGAGTAATTGTAGGAATAGTCCACTCATTGCCGTTAAATTTATAGTCAGGGCATATTCAGTTAGGGCGTGTTCAAGTAGGGAGTGTACAATTATTTAGATTTTGCTTAATTTTTGAATAAATTAATTAGCTTAATGTGTATTTTTATTATTTCCATTTTCTTTTGTATTAATGGTCCTTGTCACGTGGTCCCCACGTGGTCGAGTTGAGGTGGACGCCTATGCTCCTCGAATCTGAGTATATCATTCACATCCAATCAGGATTATCACCCTGTTGATTTTAATTAACTACACACGTAAGATCCAGGTTTATTTGTACTAGTGGGGAATCAAGCCCCAAGGTTGATTGTTTAGCGTGGTCGATCCAGATCTCGATCATTGCTCATTTTGGTTACTGATCTGGTGGTGGCGGCGGAAAGGAGATCCTAGAACTTTGCTAGAAGTCTATTTTCACGTCATACGGGTTGTAGAATCTCAAGTCGGTAAATCGTCTTGAGACCACGTGGCGTGGAGTCGGCTCGAGTAAAAGTCGTGGGGTCCCTTGGTTAAGAACCAAAGTAAAGAACACGGGTAAAGAGAGAAAAAGAGGGTAGAAGGAAGTGAGAACCCGTCCCGTGTTACAATGGTGCACAGCGGTGGTTTCAACAATTTTGTTTGAAATTGTTGAAAGGCTCACGCGTCTCGCCATTCGGACACGTGCGTGGAGGCTAGGGAGGACAGCCGCGGGCCAGGATTAGCAGTGCGCCTCACGACAGTGCGTTTGAGTGGGGATTGGCGAATCTTGCGTTCATGCGGGCTGATACTATTAAGGATTAGTTAGTAAGTAATTTCTGTTCAGTTTTATTGGTTAAGGAGACCGCTCCGAGTTTATTGGACTGGGTACCATACTCGACCCATTGCAATAGATTCAGAGGTGTTGGGGGCCATCATACTCTCAACAGCAGTTCCTTGTGGGCTGTCTGGGCGGATTTATCTGTGGGACCCCAGGAGATAGGTCCGAGGGCGTTGTTAGACGACCCGAAACGCTAAGGAAAAACGTAAATCCGTGAAGGGCGTTGCGGCCTCCGAGGGACGGACTAGTAAACTACCTAGCAACGATTCAACGACTAAGTGATCGCACACTTAGTGGAGGTTGAGTCGCCTCTAGTCTAATTGTTGCTGAAAGCTGCGTGTCGCTCTGTTAGAATCTAGACGGTCGANTTACAATTAATGCAGGATGGTAGAAATCACTTACAATTAATGCATCAAGTTTGGAGACTTGAATTGAAATTGAAAAAGTTTATTGAGGTAAAAATACACACAAAGGGATGAGGTAGCTCAAGCTATTCTCACCCAGTTCAGTACATCGTGTTAATACATACATAGACACACACACTGTACACATTTTAGTGTAACAAGCAAGGCAAATAGTTCTGTCTGATGGGTAGAGGCAACTGCACTTGCAGCTGCACCCGGGGGGCGGTGTAGGAAACATCAATGTATATGATTTGAGAGAGACAGAATGATCTGTGGACAGAGCATCAATATGGCGTAAGGTATTGGGCTTTGCCTCAAGAAGAAGCATAACAAGAACCCGAATATCAGGAGAAAAAATTACATTAAAAACTGTCCACATGATACATATATATAATCACGTTTTAAACATTTCAGTTGTATTATTTGCATATATATATAATTAAGAAGTAATGTTTATCTGCGTAAGTTGTCAGCTTATATGAACTAATAGCTAGTGCGGCTTGTATACTGGTTACATCCGGTCTCTTACCCTCGACTGCGGCGGTAACTTTATGGTCAGGAAGCCACAAATATTTACAGTTCAAGTATGTTTATTGAGACAAGAAAGAAAGAATACATCTCAAAGGGATAGAGTAGAGTTAGGCTATTTCTACCCCCCTCTACTTCACAATCCTCAAGGGGCGCACAAATTCAGTAAGTACAAATAGACAATTAACATTACAAGAATCCCATTTAACATTGCAGGTAATATAGTAAGCACAGCATCTAATTGTTACACTCTTGGGGCAAAATTCTTGTAGCTCCTAAGTATACTGTCTATCATACCATTATTACACATCCAACAATTTGATGTGGTATATTACTTATTTCCTATATTTCTATAGTAATCAATAAGTTGACACTCTAATACATAATGTTCTAAGGTGTGGGCGTGCGGCATACTACATAATTTACACTCCTTATCTTTTTTCACTGACATCAACACCGTATTGCCAGATATATTTGTATCCTAATCTTAATCTCAGTAAATTGAATCCTTCCAAGTAGACTTTCCTTTACCATAGGTGAAGACGAGTTTGTATTTATTGCTGAATAATTCTTAAGTGTGTTACTACTGTCCACTATTGCCATTCTTTTATCATTTCTTCACCCTCTTGGATCATCTTGATTCTTGTTTTTATTGTTTCAAGGTTAACTGACATACAACATCAACAAGAGTTTTTTCCGTTGGCTCTCTTCGCTATGTCATCAACTACCTCATTCAACAGTATTCCCACATGTGAAGGGATCCACATTAATCTTACTTTATACCCAGTTTTTTTCTAATTTCTTAACATTCTCTCTACACTCTATCACAATATTCTGGTATACTGGGCATCTGCTATTTAAAGACTCTAACGCTCCTCTGCTGTCAATAAAGAAGCAGGCATTTTTACCACATTTGACTATTCCTGTAATCCCGCTAATACACCTTGGAGTTCAGGCTGCGTTGAAGAGACATTGTCAGTTAAGGGCTTCCAATAACAGTATCTACAGTGCCGATGTCAGTGTACTCCCTGATCAAGACTCCACATCCTGCCTTCCCATCCCTAGCTACTGACCCATCACAATATACATGTAGAGTGTTTTCTGTAGGTAATTTCCTAATTATACAATCATATGTTGCCACTCAGCTCTCCTATTTCATACATACTTTTTTTCTTTTGCAAGGGAGTAATTACTACATCTACATTACAATCCTCCCATGGTGGTGTGAATTTTCTCTTGGGCACAACAATACCCTCTGTAATAACATCATAATTAATAACATTAGAACATAAGGTATTCATATATGCTCTTTTCTTCATCATACATTGTTCATTACTTCCCACCTTTTGAACCGAGAGGATTAATTCATTAGCTCCCACACCTCTCATTAATCTAATGCAGAGGCTACATTTATCTCTGCAATTCTATCCCCAATACTCTGCAGATTCAACTCCATCCTCATTATCTCAATCATAGCATTTCTTGGGCATCCTAAGATAATTCTCATGGCTTCATTTTGTACCTTCTCCAACTTGCCCATCCTACCTTTACCAAAACAAGAAATGACAGGTGCAGCATAATCAATAAGAGATCTTACGTACTCAAGTATATCATTCGTAGCACAGGGACTCCCACTCCCTTTCCACAGCATGCCAAGGCCTTCATATTTACAGTGGGGCTCGGTCAGTCAATATGATTCCTTTGACATCACTCAACTTATGTATTCTGCTCTCGTATTGACAATTTCAATGATATCAAGAACATTTTGAATATCTTCTGACATAGATGGTGCTGTAGTTGATTGTTGTTCATGACTTGTCCAATGGGTCGAGACTGGTCTCATTAGCATCTCTCAGATTAGTGGGAAGAAATTCTTGCTGCAAGAATGTGTGTTCTCAGAGCTAACTAGGGTAACTAAAATACATATTTCCTAAATAAATACTTTAATTGCAAATATTTGAAAATATATGGTATGTTTCAGAATTTCTGATGATATAGACATATTGTGGTTTATAATTAAGTTCTTAATATTTTTCATTTTGTTCTTTATTATGCACCCCATACCCATCCCGTGGGCGGTGGTATAAATGGTTAGAGAGGCACATAATCGGTTCAGGAACTGAACTCTCTAGTTAATAATTCGTTCGTTCGTTTAGCTAAGCAAATAACAATCTTTTGACAATCTTTAGACAAATAACAATCTTCACAATTATTAATGTTTATATATACATGTACACATAATCATTCATACATGTACATATATATACATATGCGGAAAATCCAGAGAAATGAAATATGAATTTTCCGCATACAAATGATCATTGTTTCGTGATCGTCAATTGCATATATACATATACATTCACATACATATTCAATCACCCACACAAATACACACATCAATAATCTTTGTATCACAAGTGATTCAACAAGAGGCTCACAAGTCACTATACTATAGGCACTTTACATCTATGGTGAGTCGTCCAGTTACTAGTCTTGCTCTACACCCACCCAACTGGGTGGCAGCTTAACAGTCATGTGCTCCACACCCACCCAACTGGGCGGCAGCTTTACAATCATTTGCATGAATTACTTACAGTAAGCAAATTTTAGATACTTCGCTAAGATTTCGGGCAGCACATCGTTATAAATGAAGTACTTACACTTTTCTTGGACACCAATGATGGTGTTATCTCTGAATTCCGCTATTTTTTTTAAATTCCAGTACTGTATATAATGACGCAAAGTATGCAATAGTTCTGCAATAGTGATCCTATCCTGCGTCATAATTTACATACATATCTACTTCTGTTTTGTGTATAAAATTACTACATTTTTATGTTAATTTCTTTCTGTAAATGATGATGATGATGAATTTCAATAAATGTAAGTAAGAACATAAGAACAGAAACTGGTTGCGTAATTGGAAATGGTTGGGTACATTTCCTTTCACCTAATGCGATTGTTCATGTGTCCGGACACTGGCGATGGTGTGGTATTGGCTATTTATTTGACCATATCTTTGCTTTTATTTAAGATATGTTTTCCTTGAAATGTATTTACATTATCGTCTACATCTGTCTTTATTCTGAAAAAAGACCTTTGACGTAACTTTGCATATATGTATATTAATTATAAAATTGATTGGCTTGTGTGGAGGCCTTCACACTCCCTGAGCGAGCCATCAAGTAACTATAAAGAGGCATATATCTTCACTTTCACTTCAGTTATATTTATGCCAAAGTATTAACATGCAGCTTATATTTCTATCTTTATGATGACATAGAAAACTTCGTTTATTACAATATCTAGATTAAATTAACATTGATCTTCGAAAGGTCGTAGTTCCCATATCCATAGGAGAGCGTCGGCCAAGAAGCCTTGTTTAAAGTATGAATATTTTTCCTCTCTAATAAGGTATAATCTCTGTGATGGATTCACAAAAACTATTTTATATCTGCCTTTCTGATAACATATACAAATATAATCTTTATTTGTGAATATTTGTTAATTAAGCAATATACCAGAGAGCGTGTAGGGTTCGGTGTTCTATGAACGAAAAGGACATGAGTAGTTTAAATAGCGAACGCATACCAACGAATAACGCTAGTATCTATATAACAAATTTATTGTCCTGTGGAGTTGATTTAACTTCCAGACACGTTTTGTTTAATAAATATTAAACATTTAGTGGCTGTTTATGAAAGATATTATTATAAATACACATTCTACTTCTTAATATCACCAATTAAATTTGCGACAATTTGAGCCATGAAATGCGACGCCTGGATCACTGTGTACAGAGGCTGATATGGCAGCAAACACTCTCCAGGCGACCATATATCTTGGATAAGTCGCACCACAAAATTGTCGCTTGGACCGTCGACTTCCTATGGCGTCACCTCTCACATATTTACGTCTAATTTCGTTATGAAATTAGATGATTTCAGAGTAAAAATAGGTTGATCATGTTCTACGTGTAGCACCAACATTATAGTAAGTAAATATACCATATTTCTTCATTACTTATGTAATGCTAGGAGGATTTGTGTACTTTTGGTAGATTTGGGTAATTCTATGGACCGTGTGTAGCTTGTGTTAGCTTGTGGTAATTAGACGGACCCAGGCATCCGGCATTCAGAGAAGTATATTGACTGTTATTAAGTGTATTAATTGGCCAATTGCATGCTTGTGTAACTTTAATATATCCAATAAGTCTGTCTGTCAGTTATAGAGTGAGGCACCCTCATATTTCAGCAAGTTTATTAATATTTTAGTGCAGCAGCTGAATCTTTTTCCAAGCATAAAGACACTCGCGAGTAAACAAAACCTCATGAGTGTCTCTTGTGTGGAAAAGCTTCAGTCAATGTGACTAAACCTCTTCATATAAATTGAATATATCTATATATACTTGATATATTTTTGTAGCAGTCTTTCCTGTAGACATATTATTAATATGACTGAAAAGTAAGATTAATAATTCTAACACGAATTTTCTCTATATTTCTTATNAGAAAGAAATTAGAAGTGAGAAATAGGAAATGCTGCCATCATCCATTCTAGATCATTTACATACAAGACAAGGAATGGAAACTTGTCTGTATCAAACATAATATACTCAAAGAGGTTATCAAGAGGTATGCTCCCTCTGTATCATGTACTCATTCAAAACTCTAGGGAACAAAGTTAAAGACCATTAAAAAGTATAAATTCAAATATATTTCATAGGTAAGTATCATAATTTAAGCACTCCAATTTGATGTCAAAGATTTATTTTCAAAGTGAGTCATCATCCAAGATTTCGAGAACCCTACAAACTGTCTGTCCCTTTTAAATCACACAACACCTGTAACCACGACCAAGTCACCATAATGTTCAACTCACCAAGTGTCTGAGTCTCCGTGGAATAGAGAGAGAGAGGGGGGGAGTCTGTAGTTGACAGAGACTGTCCCGCCCCGCCGGCTGACAGCCTCTGGCTAGGCTGTCCTTAGTTCTGCTCCGCTGGCTGTTCTTGTCTTTTGCTCTGCTTCTTCTTGTCCTCTCGACTCGATAGCTCCCCGAGTATATATTGGGAAACCTGGTAGCTAACTCCGCCCACAAGTTAGATAGCCTCCGTCACTCTACCAAGCCACTCCTTAAACGTCGGCATGTTTGAAGGCTACCAGGCTAAATTATAAGATTAGCGGGAGCCAGGTGAGATCCGCATGATCTGACGTCAGGTCAACTCGGTGGTCATTAGCACTTAGAGGGTGAGATCCAGGCCGGACAAGCTGACGCCTCTCGAAATCCTTGTCTGTGACTCATATATCTCCATGTATGTATTAAATAAAACTAAACCAAACACCTACGGTATTACAGCATGGTGAAGTGGCGTGGTGTAGTGGCGTTATGTAGTGATGTGGTGTAGTAACCTGGTGCAATAGCCTGGTGTAGTAGCATAGTGTAGTGATGTGGTGTAGTAACATGGTGTAGTAGCTTGTAGTGGCATGGTGTAGTAGACTGGTGTAGTAGCCTAGTGTAGTGGTGTGGTGTAGTAGCCTGGTGTAGTGGCATGGTGTAGTGGCGTTGTGTAGTAGCCTGGTGTAATAGCCTGGTGTAGTAGCATGGTGTAGTGATGTGGTGTAGAAATTTGGTGTAGTAGCATGGTGTAGAAGCTTGTAGTGGGACTGTGTAGTAGCTTGTAGTAGCATGGTGTGGTAGCCTGGTGTAGTGGTGTGATGTAGTAGCCTGTAGTTGCCTGATGTAGTGGCATGATGTAGTAGCTGATGTAGTGGCGTGGTGTAGTGGAAATTTGGTGTAGTAGCATGGTGTAGAAGCTTGTAGTGGCATGGTGTAGTAGCTTGTAGTGGCACGATGTAGTGGCGTGGTGTAGTGGTGTTGTGTAGTGACGTGGTGTAGTAGCCTGGTGTAATAGCCTGGTGTAGTAGCATGGTGTAGTGATGTGGTGTAGAAATTTGGTGTAGTAGCATGGTGTAGAAGCTTGTAGTTGGATGGTGTAGTAGCTTGTAGTAGCATGGTGTGGTAGCCTGGTGTAGTGGTGTGATGTAGTAGCGTGTAGTTGCCTGATGTAGTGGCATGATGTAGTAGCCTGATGTAGTGGCGTGGTGTAGTGGCGTTGTGTAGTAGCCTGGTGTAGTGGCAAAGTGTAGTACCCTGGTGTAGTGGCATGGTGTAGTAGTCTGGTGTAGTGGCAAATTTTCCTTCAGGTGGTTCAGCTCTTGTTAGGTCAATACCTGATCAACCAGGCTGTGACTCATACGTCAGGCTGCGAGCAGCCGCGTCCAACAGCCTGGTTGATCAGTCCAGCAACCATGAGGCCTGATCGATGACCGGGCCGCGGGGACGCTAAGCCCTGGAAGCACCTCAAGGTAACCTCAAGGTAGGCCCCATTTTGATTATGCAGTTCAATTTTGGTCGCCATACTATGAAATGGATATCAGTTTACTAGATCGCGTCCACCGCAGAATGACAAAGTTAATCCCGCAAAATAGAAACCTGTCATATGAAGAAAGAGTGACAATTAATTTACATTATGCAGAAGGGGGAAGAATTAAGAGTGACTTGATAGAGGTGTATAAGTAGATGAATGGACATAACAAAGAGGAAATTAATAGGATAATAAAAGTATCAATCAAAAATAGAACACTAAACAGTGTGTATAAATTAGATAAGTTTAGACTTATCTTAGGGAAAGACTTGGGTAAATAGTGGTTCAGTAACAGGGTTGTTGATTAATTGGATTTGTTGAACCAATTACGCGTAGAATAATAGAAGTAGAATACCTTGATTGTTACCAGCGTAGGTTAAAAATATATATGAATGAGATAAATACGATTGAGTGGATATAGATAGGAGATCTTTCTTCATATGAAAGATTTCTAATTGGGGAATTAACTTAGTCATCCTACGCTGGACACGTTCAAGTGAATTTATATCCATTCTATAGTACGGCGACCAAAACTGAACTGCATAATCATAACATAGCCATGCCCTAATCCAACTTAATATAGTACCTCCAATACCATGAGCCTCTATTTTTCAATCAGTCTTCATGTGGCACCGTATCAAAAGCTTTGCTAAAGTCAAGGTACACGACATCACAATTGTTACCACTATCAACTGCCTCAACTATGCTGGAATAAAAAGATAGCAAATTTGTTTAACATGAACGGCCATTTGTAAAACCATGTTGCGATTCATTTATTAATTTGTGTTTTTCAAGAAGAAGACGAATTTATTTGCAATTATCGATTCAAGAAACTTTCCCACAATAGACATTAGGCTAATTGGTCGATAGTTTGACGCAAGTGATCTATCTCCTTTCTTAAAAATTGGTATCACATTAGCAACTTTCCATAACTCTGGCACTCTGCCTAACTATTGATTTATTAAATATGGTAGACAGTGGCTCGGAAAGCTCCTCTTTGCATTCTTTAAGCACCCTGGCAAACACTTCATCCGGCCCTGGAGATGTGTTTGGTTTGAGTTTAACTATTTGTTTAATTACATCCTCCCTGGTAACTGCTAAACTAGTCAACCTGTCCTCGTCCCCACCCACATATACTTGTTCGGCTGAAGGCATACTGTTAAGTTCCTCTTTAGTAAATACAGATATAAAATATTATTAAAAATACTACTCATCTCTTCATTATCTGTTATTTGACCTGTTTCAGTTTTCAATGGACCTATCCTTTCCCAGTGTCCTATTTGCCTTATTACGAACATTCATGCATTGGTCCTTTTGTTTAAATTCTTACTAATCATAACTCCCAGATCCCTTTCGCAATCCGACTTCGCAATCTCAACACCATCTAGCTCAATCATCTAATCTCAATCATCATTACCAACTCAATCATCATTACCAAGCCTCAGAACTTTACATTTATCAGCATTAAAATGCATCTGCCAATCCTTTGACCATTTCAAAACCTATTTAGATCAGCTTGAAGAGATAGCGAGTCTTCTTCCGTATTAATTTCCCTACCGATTTTGTATCATCATCATTTTCTCCTACAGATCTATTCCATTGAATGCTAAATCTGATTTCTTTATGATCACTGCTCCCTAGCTCACTACCTATTTCGATGTCCTTAATTTGTGTTTCCCTGTTAGTTAATACTAAATCTAAAATATTATTTCCCCACGTGGTTCCTTAATGTGTTGTGTAAGAAAGTAATCGTCAATTAATTCTAGAAAATCTGCTTCATTATTCCCTGTTTTGTTCAACCAGGTTATTCCACTAAAATTAAAGTCACCCATGACATAAATACTGTTAGATCTAGATGCTCTAGATATTTCATCCCATAGATGCTTTGCTTCCATTCTGGTCAAATTTGGTGGCCTATATATGACTCCTATTATAATGATATTTGCTTTTTTGTTTAATTCTATCCAAATAGTTTCTGTATGTGGCTCAGTTTTGATTCCCTCTTTGAGACTACATTTCAAATTGTCCCTAACATATATGGCTACTCCCCCTCCTCGTCTAATATATCTATCTGTGTGAAATAGTTTAAATCCATTTATTTGATATTCAGCTAATAGCTCTCTATTTTCTACATTCATCCACGTTTCGGTAAGTGCAATAATAGTAGGTAAGTAAACAAGGTAGATAAAGATAAACTGTTTAACACGAGTGGTACGCAAACAAGGGGACACAGGTGGAAACTGAGTACCCAAATGAGCCACAGGGACGTTAGAAAGAACTTTTTCAGTATCAAAGTAGTTAACAGATGTAATGCATTAGGCAGTAATGTGGTGGAGGCTGACTCCATACACAGTTTCAAATGTAGATATGATAGAGCCCAGTAGGCTCAGGAATCTGTACATCAGTTGATTGACAGTTGAGAGGCGGGACCAAAGAGCCAGAGCTCAACCCCCGCAAGCACAATTAGGTGAGTACAAACAGACACACACACACTCACTCTCTCCCTCTCATAAGGGAGGTGGTGGCCGAGTGGGCAGCGCTCTAGACTCGTGGACCTAGGGAGTAAATGTTACTCCTACTGCTATGTAACAAGATTTTGTTGGTACATTTTCCTGTAAATTCACAACTCTTCGCGCTGGAAACAAGTCATGAGAGAGCCACACAATAATTTTCGGATCTAACCTTCATTCTTTCTCAATTGTTGTATAAAATGAAATGATATACATTGCTCTGTTGTGAACATTGTATACAGTACCTCAAGATATACATCCCACAACAGTTAACTAGCTCCCAGATACCTAATAATTCCCTACTCTCTGTAAATGTAATGTGATGTCACCGAGCAGTAATAGGTACCTGGAAATTAGACAGCTGCTACGGGTTGGTTCTGGTGTGTGGTGTGTGTGTGTGTGTGTGTGTGTGTGTGTGTGTGTGTGTGTGTGTACTCACCTATTTGTGCTGCTGGGGTTGAGCTTTGGCTCTTTGGTAAGAGAAGTGTGTGTGTGTGTGTCTTTGTTGTGTGTGTGTGTGTGTGTGTGTGGTGTGTGTGTGTGTGTGTGTGTGTGTGTGTGTGTGTGTGTGTGGTGTGTGTGTGTGTGTGTGTGTGTGTGTGTGTACTTACCTATTTGTACTCACCTATTTGTGCTTGCAGGATCGAGCATTGACTCTTGGATCCCGCCTTTCCAGCATCGGTTGTTTACAGCAATGACTCCTGTCCCATTTCCCTATCATACCTAGTTTTAAAAGTATGAATAGTATTTGCTTCCACAACCTGTTCCCCAAGTGCATTCCATTTTTCCACTACTCTCACGCTAAAAGAAAACTTCCTAACATCTCTGTGACTCATCTGAGTTTCCAGTTTCCACCCATGTCCCCTCGTTCTGTTATTATTACGTGTGAACATTTCATCTATTTCCACTTTGTCAATTCCCCTGAGTATTTTATATTCCTATCATATCTCCTCTCTCCCTTCTTTTCTCTAGTGTCGTAAGGTTCAGTTCCTTCAGCGCTCTTCATATCCCATCCCTCGTAACTCTGGGACAAGCCTCGTCGCAAACCTCTGAACCTTCTCCAGTTTCCTTATGTGTTTCTTTAGGTGGGGGCTCCATGATGGCGCGGCATACTCTAAGACTGGTCACGTAGGCAGTGTAAAGCGCCCTAAAGCCTCCTCATTTAGGTTTCTGAATGATGTTCTAATTTTGCCAGTGTAGAGTACGCTGCTGTCGTTATCCTATTTATATGTGCCTCAGGAGTTAGATTAGGTGTTACATCCACTCCCAGTCTCTTTCTCGAATCGTCACAGGTAGGCTGTTCCCCTTCATTGTGTACTGTCCCTTTGGTCTCCTATCACCTATCCCATTTCCATAACTTTACATTTGCTCGTGTTGAATTCCAGTAGCCATTTCTCTGACCATCTCTGCAACCTGTTCAGGTCTTCTTGGAGGATCCTGCAATCCTCATCTGTCACAACTCTTCTCATCAACTTTGCGTCATCCGCAAACATCGACATGTAGGACTCTACACCCGTAAACATGTCGTTAACATATACAAGAAATAGAATTGGTCCCAGCACCGATCCTTGTGGTACTCCACTTGTTACTGTTCGCCAGTCCGACTTCTCGCCCCTTACCGTAACTCTTTGGCTCCTTCCTGTTAGGTAGTTCCTTATCCATGCTAGGACCTTTCCCCCACCCCCGCCTGCCTCTCGAGTTTGAACAGCAGTCTCATGTGCGGTACTGTATCAAAGGCTTTTTGGCAGTCCAGAAATATGCAGTCTGCCCAACCATCTCTGTCCTGTCTTATCCTCGTTATTTTATCATAGAATTCCAGAAGGTTTGTTAGGCACGATTTCCCTGTCCAGAACCCATGTTGATGTTTGTTCACAAACCTAACGTTCTCCAGGTGTGCAACCAGTCGTAGCCTAATTATTCTTTCCAGTATTTTACAGGGGATGCTTGTCAGTGATACAGGTCTATAGTTAAGTGCCTCCTCCCTATCGCCTTTCTTGAAGATCGGCACGACATTTGCCTTCTTCCAGCAACTGGGCAATTCTCCCGACATAAGTGACTCATTAAAGATCATTGCCAGAGGCACGCTGAGGGCCTGCGCTGCTTCTTTTAGTATCCACGGTGATACTTTGTCTGGTCCTACTGCTTTAGATGCATCTAGAGTTGTCAACTGTTTCATTACCTCCTCTGCTGTCACCTCTATATCTGATAGTCTTTCATCTAGGGTAACCCCTTCCAACAATGGGAGCTGCTCAGGCTCGGTAGTGAACACTCCATGGAAACTGGCATTCAGTGCCTCACAGATTTCCTTGTCACTTTCAGTATATGCCCCCTCTGCCTTCCTTAGTCTTGTCACTTGGTCGTTCACCGACATTTTTCTTCTTATATGACTGTGTAGTAGCTTAGGTTGTTTTTTCGCTTTGATTGCAATATCGTTCTCATAGTCCCTTTCCGATGTTCGTCTTATGTTAATGTAATCGTTCCTAGCTCTGTTGCATCTGATCCAGTTGTCCTCTGTCCTTTGTCTTCTGTACTTCCTCCACTCCCGCCTGCTGGCCATTTTTGCTTCCTGACACTGTCTATTAAACCACGGGTTATTATATTCCTTCTTATTTTTTCCTTTACTGTTGGTATAAATCTCTCTTCGGCCTCTTGGCATTTCTGTATGACTAGGTCCATCATATCTTGGACTGTTTTTCCTCTAATTTCTTCCTCCCACTGCACTTCTCCCAGATAGTCCCTTATCCTCCTATAATCCCCTTTCCTGTAGTCGCGCGCACGCGCGCGTGTGTGTGTGTGTGCGAGAGAAAAAAAATTAGTTAGTCAGTAGTTAGTAATAGTTGATTGACAGTTGAGAGGCGGGCCGAATGAGCAGAGTTCAACCCGCTCCTGCACAACTAGGTGAATACTCTCTCACCACCCACATATGTGTTGTATGTGGATGCTGAAGTTCAGTCTCTTGTCTATGTATAGGTCAAGGAACTTTCCATAATCATTATTGCTAATGTTAACATTGTCTATCTGAAGTTGAATTTGGTTTCAGGAATTACTTCCAAACAAAAGTAGTAGTCGGTCTTTTTTATGTTTAATGTGAGTTTGTTAGTTTACATCCATGAGTGGACTTTTTAAATCTGTTATTTTCATTATTTTATAGTGCGTTTGGGTTGGGGTCTGAATAGATGAAGGTAGCATCGTCAGCACTTATGTTTACACTTATTAGAAGTATCTAAGTATCAACTAAAGTATCTTCACACTTGACTTAAACTTTAGTAGCTATTTTCTGGACCATTCCTCAAGTTTCGGAGGTCAACGAAGATGGAATTCACATGAAATGGATTATGTTACCATCACTAATAATGTTGTGTTTTCTCTGTCTAGCTTCAGACACGGTCATGTTACAATTGTGTCTTAGAGAGTTGCGCGCAATTAAGGATGATAGAAATCACTTACAATTAATGCAGGATGGTAGAAAATCACTTACAATTAATGCATCAAGTTTGGAGACTTGAATTGAAATTGAAATAAGTTTATTGAGGTAAAATACACACAAAGGGATGAGGTAGCTCAAGATATTCTCACCCCGTTCAGTACATCGTGTTAATACATACATAGACACACACACTTGTACACATTTTAGTGTAACAAGCAAGGCAAATAGTTCTGTCTGATGGGTAGAGGCAACTGCACTTGCAGCTGCACCCGTGGGGGCGGTGTAGGAAACCATCAATGTATATGATTTGAGAGAGACAGAATGATCTGTGGACAGAGCATCAATATGGCGTAAGGTATTGGGCTTTGCCTCAAGAAGAAGCATAACAAAGAACTCGAATATCAGGAGAAAAATTACATTAAAAACTGTCCACATGATACATATATATAATCACGTTTTAAACATTTCAGTTGTATTATTTGCATATATATATAATTAAGAAGTAATGTTTATCTGCGTAAGTTGTCAGCTTATATGAACTAATAGCTAGTGCGGCTTGTATACTGGTTACATCCGGTCTCTTACCCTCGACTGCGGCGGTAACTTTATGGTCAGGAAGCCACAAATATTTACAGTTCAAGTATGTTTATTGAGACAAGAAAGAAATACATCTCAAAGGGATAGAGTAGCTTAGGCTATTTCTACCCCCCTCTACTTCAAATCCCTCAAGGGGCGCACAAATTCAGTAAGTACAAATAGACAATTAACATTACAAGAATCCAATTTAACATTGCAGGTTAATATAGTAAGCACAGCATCTAATTGTTACACTCTTGGGGCAAAATTCTTGTAGCTCCTAAGTATACTGTCTATCATACCATTATTACACATCCAAACAATTTGATGTGGTATATTACTTATTTCCTTATTTCTATTGTTATCAATAAGTTGACACTCTAAAACATAATGTTCTAAGGTGTGGGCGTGCGGCATACTACATAATTTACACTCCTTATCTTTTTCACTGACATCAACACCGTATTGCCAGATATGTGGGGAAAACCTGACTCCAATAACCAATAAATTGTTTTGGGCTCTGAGACCCAGTAACTAATAATTAAATAAATGTAAATATATATACTTCGATAGCTATGAAGGACCACCACTTTTTGAGAAAAAGTGGAAAACAAAGAGACAATGGAAAAAACTAATCCTAGGAACTAGTGTTCTATGGATCTTGGTAAAACTGTAATGATTATATGAATGGAGTCAAATTCACTACACAAAATTGGGGGGTTACATGCTAAAAGATTAATACATCCCTAGCATTATTCTGGTGCTGGTTCTTCACCAGAGTAAATCTAATGTGTGAGTAAAAATATAGAATATATAATATTGATGGAGGTAAATGCACCTCAATATACTACTGAAATGTTGAGCAACATCAGTCAATCAAAGGGTTAGTATAACTGATCTCTTTAGGAGATCACTACTGTAACTATGAAGTTATTGCTACTGATGAAAATGGACAGCTTAGCTGTGATCTAGGAAGAAGTGATCGGTTGCTACACTCCACCGACGACGTGATGCCTAGGGTAAATTGTTGCACAGAACGGTGGGGAAGCCTAGCACCTCGGTTGAAGTCGCCTTGGTACTGAAAGGCAATTACATTGTAGAAATCTTCTACACAATAGGTAATTACATTTACATCCTAAATCATGAGGATGACGGTAGTAAATTATCAGCTAATGTCTGAACAATTTGTATCATAGAAATAAACTGATAATCATATAATTAGATGGCAAATTTAATTAAGACACGTACTATATTTTGTTGGTTTGCATTCGGCCTAACGACTGCCAACCTAAATGTTAAAAGTGGCCACATAATAACAAAAAGGGTAAACTTAGCAGCCGAGCCTCGTGTCGTTGATGTGAAGACTTGAGCAATTCTTCGTCCTCCTGCTGCTGCTTGAAAGACGTTGACTCTAGAGTTGCTCGTATACTAGTCTATGACACGGCTATGTTGTGCCAGATAACGCGGCACCGCTCAACTGATCGTGGGAGCGAAATAAATAGGTCGAAACAGCTCTGCTACACGCTGTTAATGGCGTCCGTGCTCTCGTTCACGTGTCAAGTGACGCTCTCCCTTCTTCCTCCTGCTCCTTATTGCGCATGCGCGGCTTTCGAGCGTAAATGAATATGTATTTATTACAATTGACTAAGGAAGGAAGAGGTAATAGCAAGTATTAATATCACATTAAATTCTTCTACGATAAAATAGAAGTTCTAGTAACATAAATTGGCTTACTAAAAGTTGTGCAGCCAATCGAGGAAATTAAAGTAAATCATTTGCATCAAGTAATTTCCTCTAGAATGCATAAATGTTATTTAAATAAGGAAGCTCCAGTAAGTAATAGTATACTACAAATCAAACTTAACTATTTTTAGTAAATGAAATGATAAAGTGGATTCTTGTTATAAATCCAACTAAATGTGGAGAAAATTCATGTTGCTGCCTGTTGTTCCTCACGTACTAGGAAGAATTTGGCAATGAATAAATCATGATAATGATTAAATTATAAGTTAGTAATTTTAGTAACTACTTTGGTTGTATAAATACAATGATGTATAAAACTGTTGGTTATTTCCAACATAACTCGGGGAGAAAAACTCGGTCGTAGTTCAGGTATTGTACTAACGTACACCTGTTTCTCTATCCTGAAGTTATATTCATGGGTTAGTAGGTTAGTACGTACCTAACGAATGTCCCGAATCTGTGGTAGATGACTAAGTCAACATGGGGACGTAAATAAACATTGAAAATTATTGAATAATTCCTTGTAAGATACAGAGGAAACTAACAAAATAATTATGAATAGTTGATCATTTAAGATTAAGGAGACCTCATCAATACAGTGAGGCTACTGTCCAAGGTCACTATGACTCGTAACTAATTACTGGACATCAACTCATCACTGCATCAGTATGGTCACCTCAAGTTTAAATGATAAGTTATCTACTCTTGAATTGAATCAAAATATTGTTTAAGTTTCTGTTTGCAGTTCTGAGCAGCGACTCTTGATGGTCTTGTGCTCGGTTGAGTAGAATCATTGTTCTCTGAAACTTGGGTTACAGGTATATCTGTAGAACACTCGTGTTCTGCTAACTCTAAAGGTACTAATTTCTCTAGTGTTTTCAAGGTAGTAGTGCCTCGACACTGAACTTTAACAATTCGTAATACACATGGCGGTCAGGATGGATATCAACAATTTACCTATAGGCCAATCTGACCTGGGTCCATCACTGTCTACTAGGACAAGATCACCTGGTTTAAGTTGAACTTTATTGTATGGGCTTGCAGCTCCATAATGATATTCTCTTAAAGCAGTTAAATATTCACGTGTCCAGACCTCATCCATTTCTCTATTACTCTTGAAAGGTGTCTAAACTCTCCACTAAGTCACTTGCTTTGACACACGAAGGGTCAGCTGGATCCTCGTCTCCTAGAGATATTAGAGGGCTCAGAAGACCACCATGAATCAAATGAGAGGGGCTTAGGGTTCTCTTTGGGAGAAATCTTCTGTTAATAGGTTAGAGGTCTGTTGTTGACTCGTGCTTCAATTTCCACGACAAGGGTCTGTAACTCGGTGAGATTAATTTTCTGCCTGTGTAAGGTTTTTCTTAGGCATTTCTTAACAGTCCACCATTCTTTCGTAAAAAAACCGCCATGCCATGGGCTCTTGGAGGAATAAATTTCCAATAGCATTGTCTCTGTTGAGCACAGAGTGTACTTCTGGATGGTTCCATATTCTTGTAAGCAAGCTTCTCCTGCCACGAAGTTAGATCCATTTTCGAGATCATTAATTTTGGGCAAGATCTTCGTGCAGCAAATCGGGCGAAAGGCTTGCAGAAAGGCTTCNCCTGGTATAGTGGCATGTAGTAGCATGGTGTAGTAGTGTAGTGGCATGGTGCAGTAGCCTGGTGTAGAAGCCTGGTGCAGTGGCGTGTAGTAGTGTGGTGTAGTGTCGAGTAGGGGCGAGGTGTAGTAGCCTGGTGTAGTTGCATGGTGTAGTGGCATGGTGTAGTGGTGTGTAGTAGCCTGGTGTAGTGGCATGGTGTAGTGGCGTCGTGTAGTGGTGTGGTGTAGTGGCGTGGTGTAGTGATGTGGTGTAGTAGCCTGGTGTAAAAGACTGGTGTAGTACCATGGTGTAGTGGAATGAAATAGTTGGCCTGGAATAGCCTGGAATAGCCTGGCCTGGAAATAGCCTGGAATAGTTGCGTGCTGTAGTACCATGGTGAAGTAGCCTGGTGTAGTGCCATGTAGTAGTCTGGTGTAGTGGCATGGTGTAGAAGCTTGGTGTAGTGGCGTGGTGTAATAGCCTGGTGTAGTAGCGTGGTGTATTAGCCTGGTGTAGTTGCCTGGTGTAGTGGTGTGGTGTAGAAGCATTGTGTAGTAGCCTGGTGTAGTACCGTGGTGTAGTAGCATGGTGTTGCGGCGTGCTGTAGTAGCCTCGTGTTGTAGCCTGGTGTAGTACAGTGCTGTAGTAGCTTGGTGTTGTGGCATGTTCTAGTAGCCTGGTGTTGTAGCGTGGTGTAGTGGCATGGTTAGTAGCTCAGTGTAGTATCCTGGTGTATTGGGGTGGTGTAGTAGCCTGGTATAGTGGAGTGTAGTAGCGTGGTGTAGTGGCGTGGTGTAGTAGTCTGGTGTAGTGGCGTTGTGTAGTTGGGTGTGTAGTGGGATGGTGTAGTGATGTGGTGTAGTATCCTGGTGTAATAGCCTGGTGTAGTAGCATGGTGTAGTGATGTGGTGTAGTGATGTGGTGTTTTAAATGGTGTAGTAGCTTGTAGTGGCATGGTGTAGTATCCTGGTGTAGTTGTGTGGTGTAGTAGCATGTAGAGCATAACATAAAAACATAAGAACAAAGTCAACTGCAGAAGGCCTATTGGCCATTACGAGGCAGCTCCTATTTATAACCACCCAATCCCACTCATATACATGTCCAACCCACGCTTGAAACAATCGATGGACCCCACCTCCACAATGTTACGCGGCAATTGGTTCCACAAATCAACAACCCTGTTACTGAACCAGTATTTACCCAAGTCTTTCCTAAATCTAAACTTATCCAATTTATACCCATTGTTACGCGTTCTGTCCTGTGTTGATACTTTTAATACCCTATTAATATCCCCTTTGTTATATCCATTCATCCACTTGTAAACCTCTATCATGTCACCCCTAACTCTTCGCCTTTCCAGTGAATGCAACTTAAGCTTTGTTAATCTTTCTTCATATGAAAGATTTCTAATTTGGGGAATTAACTTAGTCATCCTACGCTGGACACGTTCAAGTGATTTTATATCCATTCTATAGTACGGCGACCAAAACTGAACTGCATAATCTAAATGAGGCCTAACAAGAGCAAGATATAGCTTGAGAACCACACCAGGTGTCTTGTTACTAACACTACGATTAATAAATCCGAGTGTCCGATTTGCTTTATTACGAACATTCATGCATTGATCCTTTTGTTTTAAATTCTTACTAATTATAACTCCCAGATCCCTTTGGCAATCCGACTTCGCAATCTCAAAACCATCTAGCTCGTATCTTGTAACTCTATCATCATTACCTAGCCTCAGAACTTTACATTTATCAGCATTAAACTGCATCTGCCAGTCCTTTGACCATTTCAAAACCCTATCTAGATCAATTTGAAGTGATAGTGAGTCTTCCTTTGAATTAATTTCCCTACCGATTTTCGTATCATCGGCAAATTTGCAAATGTTGCTACTCAAACCTGAATCTAAATCATTTATGTATATTATAAACAACAGAGGGCCCAGGACAGAGCCTTGAGGCAGTCCACTTACAACATTTTCCACTCTGACTTGACTCCATTTATACTAACTCTCTGTTTCCTTTGGTATAGCCATGCCCTAATCCAGCTTAATATAGCACCCCCAATACCATGAGCCTCTATCTTTTTAATCAATCTTTCATGTGGCACTGTATCAAAAGCTTTGCTAAAGTCAAGGTACACAACATCACAATCCCTACCACTATCAACTGCCTCAACTATGCTAGAATAAAAAGATTACAAATTTGTTAAACATGAACGGCCATTAATAAAACCATAACCTCAAGATCTCAAGAAGAAAATATTGGAAGAGTGTTCACACGTTTTTGAAACTGTACATAAGTTATTGGAAGAGTGAACACAAGTTATTGGAAAACTGTACACTACTGGGAGACTGTACTCAAGCTTTTGGGAGACTGTACACAAGTTATAGGGAGACTGTACACAAGTTATTGGGAGGCTGTACACTAGATACACAAGAAACAGTTCCCATGGCGTAGTGGTAAAACTCACAATACACTGGCCTGGCGCTTCGCGAGCGCTTTGGCCAGGGTTTGTATTATGGCCGGGGAGGTTTGACTGGGCGTCAGTCCTTAACTGTAGCCTCTGTTCACCCAGCAATGAAAAGGTACCTGGTTGGTAAACAATTTGGCGAGTCATATTCCAGGAAAAATTTGGATTAAGAACCTGCCCACAACGTTATGCGTGCTAGAACTCGCCTAGTTTTCCTTGCGGGGGTTGAGCTTCGTCTCTTTGGTCCCGCCTCTCCAACCGTCGATCAACTGATGAACAGATTCCTGAGCCTACTGGAGTCTATCATATTTACATTTGAAACTATGTATGGAGTTTGCCTCCACCACATCACTTCCTAGTGCATTGCATTTGTTATGCTGAACAAGCAGCTGTCGCGCATGCAGGTCATGCAGTGTGTGACTGTTAAGCACAACAAGCAGCTGTCGTGCATGCAGGTCATGCAGTGTGTGACTGTTAAGCTGAACAAGCAGCTGTATAGAAGCCTGGTGTAGTGGCGTGTAGTAGCCTGGTGTAGTTGCAGGGTGTAGTAGCCTATTGTAATGGCATGGTGTAGTGGCGCAATGTAGTTGTCTGGTGTAGTGGCATTGTGATGTGGCGTGGTGTAGTAGCCTGGTATAGTGTCATGCAGTAGCATGGTGTAGTAGCGTGTAGTGGCATGGTGCAGTAGCCTGGTGTAGTGGCGTGGTTAGTAGCCTGGTGTAGTAGCCTGGTGTAGTAGCATGGTGTAGTGATGTGGTGCAGTGATGTACGTGGAGTAGTAGCATGGTGTAGTAGCTTGTAGTGGCATGGTGTAGTAGTGTGGTGTAGTAGCTTGTAGAAGCCTGGTGTAGTTGCGTGTAGTAGCCTAGTGTAGTGGCATGGAGTAGTAGCCAAGTGTACTGGCATGGTGTAGTGGCATTCTGTTGCAGCCTGGTGCAGTGGCGTGGTGTAGTAGCCTGGTGTAGTGGTGTGGTGCAGTAGCATGGTGTAGTAGCCTGGTGTAGTGGCGCGTAGTAGCCTGGTGTAGTAACATGGTGTAGTGTTGGTGTAGTAGCATGGTGTAGTAGCTTGTAGTGGCATAGTTTAGTAGCCTGGTGTTGTGGCATTGTAACAGGGGGGAGGAAGATTGAATAAACCAGTACACCTCGGGTTATTGCATTAAAATGGAGTAAAAACAGTTGATCACAATAATCTGAGCAGAACCACCACTTAAAACTACTTAAGAAATACACCTGCCACTCCCCAACTGACCTGGGGACCAGCGGAGGCTGGGTGTCTCCGTGGGACATACAAGTCACCTGTCACACTCAGATGACCTGCACACCACCAACCGCTAAGTTGCCAAATCACCAAATCTTATCACTAACATAAATCACTACACGCTCAAGTTCTGGTGAACATTCCCTGAACTTCACAAAACTCACAAAATCACTAGAACACATAGCCAGAGAATCACTATCTCCTAAACTGAAAAAAAAACTCGCTAAACTCGCGAATATTAACCACCTGTCAAGATCTCCCTGATAGCGCCTGAGCGGCAAAAGGACACGTGGGACTGAACAATATTAAATTAACACCTGCTACATTAAACATTGTTCAACACCGCTGCCACCATTGTAACCGGGGGGGGGAGGAAGATTGAATAAAGGATAAGTAAGTTGGAAGTGAGTAGGGGAAGTAGAAGAGGTAGATGTAGAAAAGTAGATAGTAGAAGTAGACGAGTAGATAGTAGAAGAAGAAATTAGAAGTGAGAAATAGGAAATGCTGCCACCATCCATTCTAGATCATTTACATACAAAACAAGGAATGGAACTTGTCTGTATCAACATAATATACTCAAAGAGGTTATCAGTCTCCGTGGTGTAGTGGTAAGACACTCGCCTGGCGTTCCACGAGCGCTATGTCATGGGTTCGTATCCTGGCCGGGGTGGATTTACTGGGCGCAATTCCTTAACTGTAGCCTCTGTTTAACGCAACAGTAAAATGTGTACTTGGATGAAAAAACGATTCATCGCGGTGGGGGATCGTATTCCAGGGACCTGCCCGAAACGCTATGCGTACTAGTGGCTGTACAAGAATGTAACAACTCTTGTATATATCACAAAAAAAATCAAGAGGTATGCTCCCTCTGTATCATGTACTCATTCAAAACTCTAGGGAACAAAGTTAAAGACCATTTAAAAGTATAAATTCAACTATATTTCATATGGTAAGTATCATAATTTAAGCACTCCAATTTGATGTCAAAGATTTATTTTCAAAGTGTGTCACCATCCAAGAATTCGAGAACCCTACAACTGTCTGCCCCTTTAAATCACACAACACCTGTAACCACGACCAAGTCACCTTAATGTTCAACTCACCAAGTGTCTGAGTCTCCGTGGAATAGAGAGAGGGGGGGAGGATTCTGTAGTTGACAGAGACTGTCCCGCCCTGCCGGCTGACAGCCTCTGGCTAGGATGCCCTTAGTTCTGCTCCACTGGCTGTTCTTGTCTTTTTCTCTGCTTCTTCTGTCCTCTCGATTCGATAGCTCCCCGAGTATATATTGGGAAACCTGGTAGCTAACTCCGCTCACAAGTTAGATAGCCTCCGGCACTCTACCAAGCCACTCCTTAAATGTCGGCATGTTTGAAGGCTACCAGGCTAAATTATAAGATTAGCGGGAGCCAGGTGAGATCCGCATGATCTGTCGTCAGGTCAACTCGGTGGTCATTAGCACTTAGAGGGTGAGATCCAGGCCGGACCAGCTGACGCCTCTCGAAATCCTTGTCTGTGACTCATATATCTCCATGTATGTATTAAATAAAACTAAACCAAACACCTACGGTATTACATCTCCCCTTCTCCCCGAAAATAAAGTTTTTGCAACACTGCTAAAGAAATCTAGCTGTGTGCGACAACTTTATTAACGGAAATAAACATCCTAGCTAAACACATATACATCATCCTACTCTAAAAATGAAATATGTAGACAGACATCCATCGTCTCTGGCTGGGCGACATCACTGCTTGGTCCTGTAGATAGTCCTGTACCACATTTCTTCAACACAACTGCGTCCGTCGCTTCTCCGTCGTAACGCACAACAACTCTTAGCCAACCAGGAAGCCGTTACTACTTGAACTGCGCACAGGACCGTGGAATTCAGTTGTCCCAGCTGATCTGTAATTGGCCCTACGTCAGTCACCATGAGAGACGTATATTGGGGATCTTCACAGCTTTAGGGACTACAAGTTTCGAGACCTCCATATAGTTGGCACCGTAGAAATCCCATTCTACTTCTTCCCTCCCAGTTGCTCCAGCACGCCTCCTTCAGAGAGCCACTTCTGACAGCCACATCAAGTCCGCACAACACAGGAGGAATCACTCAACAGAGCACCATGCTTGCAGGAGGGGCGGCCAGTTAAGGCAAACGATCCTGTCTTGCAATTACGCTCCATGCAATGATGCTGACACCAGCAAGGGACACTAGGCATCGTGTCTCACTCAGCTTGGTCTTATCTTCTCCTCTTCTTTCTTCTCTCTTCTTTCTTCTTTCTTCTCTCTTGGGTCTTTGACAAGCGACCTGGGGTCCGTTGGGGTCCGTCCGTCCTGGGGTCCATCCTGGGTAGACCAATGTTGGTGGGACAGACTGGAGTCGTTGTTGCTCCTCTTTTATCTTTACTGGGTCGTCTGGGGTTGTCTGTAGAACGACCTGGTGTCTACTGGGGGTCCGTCCGTCTTGGGGTCCACTGGGGTCCGTCCGTCCTGGGGTCCACTGGGTAGACCATTTTAACCGACCGAGAGGGCTGCATATTGGGAGTCCCCCGGGGTGATGGTGGTGGAGCAATGACCTCCAGGTAAGGGGCAGGTCGTCGTGGTGGTGATAAGCCCCTGAGTGTGGTACAAAGCAGTCGTCTCCCTCTCCTGTAGATGTGCGCCTCTCCACTGGCTCCACCCTGTGAATGAACATAAAGGCGACAATACCGTGTACCACCAAATGTTGTGTCACCCTGTCGTTTGTATAGGGTTCGCACAGTCCAGTCATACAGCTCTCCTCCTGGCAACGACTACACTTAAATTTTAATAATCCAATTAACACTGAATGATTTTGACTTGGTGGAACATAAGGGCATGGCTATACCAAAGCCATGCATATACCCCTGCATATACCATGGCTATATGCAGGGGGTAATGATGTTGGGAGAATTAGAAGTGAGGAACTAATACAGAAATTCAAGACAGCAATAGAATTAGTTAGGAGCAAGGGAGGAATCCTGATCATATGTGGCATTCTTCCAAGAAAGGGAGTGGGAAATGAATGGATGTCGAGGGCACTTGGTGTCAATTGCAGGCTGGAAACTAATGCAAATCTAATGCAATATCTTATATAGACAACTGGGAACACTTCTATGCAAGAAATGAAATGTATGCTCGGGATGGGGTGCATCTATCGAGAGCTGGGGTTGTTGCTGTTGCAAACTCGTTGGAAGAAGTGGTTAGAGGAGTTTGTTGGGGTTTAAACTGTTAGTAGATAGAGGTATGGGAGTTGTTTTGGAGGAAGGATGTAATAAAAGTATGTGTTTGCGGGAGAAAGGAATTGGCAAAATGATCAGGGAAAGAGGGGCCTCAAAATAACAATTCACTTAGGGTATATTACACAAACAGTAGAAGTCTAAGAAATAAAATTAACGAATTAAATGCTCTTGTCTGCACAGAAAAAATAGATACATTGCACTTACCGAAACGTGGATGAATGTTGATAATAGAGAACTACTAGCTGAATATCAAATAAATGGAATTAACTATTTCACACAGATAGATATATTAGACGAGAGACGAGGAGGTGAAGTAGCCATATACGTTAGGGACAATTTGAAATGTAGTCTCAAAGAGGGAATCAAACTGAGCCACACACAGAAACTATTTGGATAGAATTAAACGAAAAAACAAATAATATTATAATAGGAGTTATATATAGGCCACCAAATTTAGACATGAATGGAAGCAAAGCATCTATGGGATGAAATATCTGGGCATCTAGATCTAACAGTATTTATGTCATAAGTGACTTTAATTTTAGTGAATAAACTGGTTGAACAAGACTGGGAATAGTGAAGCAGAAGATTTTCTAGAATTAATTGGCGATTGTTTCTTACGCAACACATTAAGGAACCAACACGGGAAAATAATATTTTAGATTTAGTGTTACTAACAGGGAAACACAAATTAATGACATCGAAATAGGGAGTGAGCTAGGGAACAGTGATCACAAAGAATCAGATTTAGCATAGAATGGAATAAACCTGTAGGAGAAAATTCTGTTAAAGTGCCAGATTTTCGAAAAGCTTATTTTAATAGCCTAAGAAATTTTTTGGGTCAAACTGATTGGAAAGTTTTGGGTATGGGGTGTGGGCCGGTCTTGGAGCGAGACATGAACCCAGCGATAGGTGATGTTAATGGGGATTTCGATTGGATTCAATTTATAACGTATTTAAGAATATTCTAAACAAAGCACAGGAATGTAGTATACCACACAAATTGAATAGATCGATTACTAATGACCCAAAGTGGATAACAAAATTTGAAGAATCTTATAGGTAAAAAGAGAGCTTGGTACAAAAGGATTAAAATGGGGAGGTCACTTTAGAACAGGAATTCGTACAACTAGTAAGAAATGTTAAAAAAGAGATAAGGAAAGCAAAAAGAACAATGAAGTTCGTATAGCAGGGCAAGCAAAGACAAATCCTAAAGGGTTTTTTCAGTTATATCGAACTAAGACTAGGGAAAGGATAGGTCCATTAAAAACTGAGACAGGTCAAATAACAGTGTACCACATGAAAGCTGATTAAAAAAAAGATAGAGGCTCATGGTATTGTGGGTGCTATATTAAGCTGGATTAGGGCATGGCTATACCAAAGGAAACAGAGAGTTAGTATAAATGGAGTCGAGGAAAATGTTGTAAGTGGAGTGCCTCAAGGCTCTGTCCTGGGACCTCTGTTGTTTATAATATATATAAATGATTTAGATTCAGGTTTGAGTAGCAACATTTGCAAATTTGCCTGATGATACGAAAATCGGTAGGGAAAATAATTCGGAGGAGGACTCACT
>WNGS01166178.1:30543-41748 GCA_020271785.1 Procambarus virginalis | reverse complement strand
TGTCACTCTGGTGTTATGGTGTCACTCTGGTGTTATGGTGTCACTATGGTGTTATGGTGTGTCTCTGGTGTTATGGTGTCACTCTGGTGTTATGGTGTCACTCTGGTTTATGGTGTGTCTCTGGTGTTATGGTGTCACTCTGGTGTTATGGTGTCACTCTGGTGTTATGGTGTGTCTGGTGTTATGGTGTCACTCTGGTGTTATGGTGTCACTCTGGTGTTATGTGTGTCTCTGGTGTTTATGGTGTCACTCTGGTGTTATGGTGTCACTCTGGTTTATGGTGTCACTCTGGTGTTATGGTGTGTCTCTGGTGTTATGGTGTCACTCTGGTGTTATGGTGTCACTCTGGTGTATGNTGTTGACCCTCCACACACACCAGGGTTGTTGACCCTCCACACACACCAGGGTTGTTGACCCTCCACACACACCAGGGTTGTTGACCCTCCACACACACCAGGGTTGTTGACCCTCCACACACACCAGGGTTGTTGACCCTCCACACACACCAGGGTTGTTGACCCACCACACACACACCAGGGTTGTTGACCCACCACACACACCAGGTTGTTGACCCTCCACACACACACCAGGGTTGTTGACCCTCCACACACACCAGGGTTGTTGACCCACCACACACACACCAGGGTTGTTGACCCACCACACACACCAGGGTTGTTGACCCTCCACACACACCAGGGTTGTTGACCCTCCACACACACCAGGGTTGTTGACCCTCCACACACACACCAGGGTTGTTGACCCTCCACACACACCAGGGTTGTTGACCCACCACACACACACCAGGGTTGTTGACCCTCCACACACACCAGGGTTGTTGACCCACCACACACACCAGGGTTGTTGTCCCACCACACACACACCAGGGTTGTTGACCCACCACACACACACACCAGGGTTGTTGACCCACCACACACACCAGGGTTGTTGACCCTCCACACACACACCAGGGTTGTTGACCCACCACACACACCAGGGTTGTTGACCCACCACACACACACCAGGGTTGTTGACCCACCACACACACACACCAGGGTTGTTGACCCTCCACACACACCAGGGTTGTTGACCCACCACACACACACACCAGGGTTGTTGACCCTCCACACACACCAGGGTTGTTGACCCACCACACACACACACCAGGGTTGTTGACCCACCACACACACCAGGGTTGTTGACCCACCACACACACCAGGGTTGTTGACCCACCACACACACCAGGGTTGTTGACCCTCCACACACACACCAGGGTTGTTGACCCACCACACACACACACCAGGGTTGTTGACCCACCACACACACACACCAGGGTTGTTGACCCACCACACACACACACCAGGGTTGTTGACCCTAGTGTAGTGTCACATTATGACCAGCAGCTGGTGTAGTGTCACATTATGACCAGCAGCTGGTGTGTCACATTATGACCAGCAGCTGGTGTGTCACATTATGACCAGCAGCTGGTGTGTCACATTATGACCAGGAGCTGGTGGTGTGTCACATTATGACCAGGAGCTGGTGGTGTGTCACATTATGACCAGGAGCTGGTGTAGTGTCACATTATGACCAAGAGCTGGTGGTGTGTCACATTATGACCAGGAGCTGGTGGTGTGTCACATTATGACCAAGAGCTGGTGGTGTGTCACATTATGACCAGGAGCTGGTGTAGTGTCACATTATGACCAAGAGCTGGTGGTGTGTCACATTATGACCAGGAGCTGGTGGTGTGTCACATTATGACCAGGAGCTGGTGGTGTGTCACATTATGACCAAGAGCTGGTGGTGTGTCACAATATGACCAGGAGCTGGTGGTGTGTCACATTATGACCAGCAGCTGGTGGTGTGTCACATTATGACCAGCAGCTGGTGGTGTGTCACATTATGACCAGCAGCTGGTGGTGTGTCACATTATGACCAGAAGCTGGTGTAGTGTCACATTATGACCAAGAGTGGTGTGTCACATTATGACCAGGAGCTGGTGGTGTGTCACATTATGACCAGGAGCTGGTGGTGTGTCACATTATGACCAGGAGCTGGTGGTGTGTCACATTATGACCAGGAGCTGGTGTAGTGTCACATTATGACCAAGAGCTGGTGGTGTGTCACATTATGACCAGCAGCTGGTGTAGTGTCACATTATGACCAGGAGCTGGTGGTGTGTCACAATATGACCAGCAGCTGGTGTAGTGTCACATTATGACCAGCAGCTGGTGTAGTGTCACATTATGACCAGGAGCTGGTGGTGTGTCACATTATGACCAGCAGCTGGTGTAGTGTCACATTATGACCAGGAGCTGGTGTAGTGTCACATTATGACCAGGAGCTGGTGTAGTGTCACATTATGACCAGGAGCTGGTGGTGTCACATTATGACCGGCAGCTGGTGTAGTGTCACATTATGACCAGGAGCTGGTGTAGTGTCACATTATGACCAGGAGCTGGTGGTGTCACATTATGACCAGGAGCTGGTGTGTGTCACATTATGACCAGAAGCTGGTGGTGTCACATTATGACCAGGAGCTGGTGTAGTGTCACATTATGACCAGGAGCTGGTGTGTCACATTATGACCAGGAGCTGGTGGTGTGTCACATTATGACCAGGAGCTGGTGTAGTGTCACATTATGACCAGGAGCTGGTGGTGTGTCACATTATGACCAGGAGCTGGTGGTGTCACATTATGACCAGGAGCTGGTGTAGTGTCACATTATGACCAGGAGCTGGTGTAGTGTCACATTATGACCAGCAGCTGGTGTAGTGTCACATTATGACCAGAAGCTGGTGGTGTGTCACATTATGACCGGCAGCTGGTGTGTGTCACATTATGACCAGGAGCTGGTGTAGTGTCACATTATGACCAGCAGCTGGTGTAGTGTCACATTATGACCAGGAGCTGGTGTAGTGTCACATTATGACCAGCAGCTGGTGTAGTGTCACATGACCAGGAGCTGGTGTGTCACATTATGACCAGGAGCTGGTGTAGTGTCACATTATGACCAGCAGCTGTGTAGTGTCACATTATGACCAGGAGCTGGTGGCTGTGTCACATTATGACCGGCAGCTGGTAGTGTCACATTATGACCAGGAGCTGGTGTAGTGTGACATTATGACCAGCAGCTGGTGTAGTGTGACATTATGACCAGAGCTGGTGTAGTGTCACATTATGACCAGCAGCTGGTGTAGTGTCACATTATGACCAGGAGCTGGTGTGTCACATTATGACCAGAAGCTGGTGTAGTGTCACATTATGACCAGCAGCTGGTGTAGTGTCACATTATGACCAGGAGCTGGTGGTGTCACATTATGACCGGCAGCTGGTGTAGTGTCACATGACCAGGAGCTGGTGTAGTGTCACATTATGACCAGGAGCTGATGGTGTCACATTATGACCAGGAGCTGGTGGTGTGTCACATTATGACCAGGAGCTGGTGGTGTGTCACATTATGACCAGAAGCTGGTGGTGTCACATTATGACCAGGAGCTGGTGTAGTGTCACATGACCAGGAGCTGGTGTGTCACATTATGACCAGGAGCTGGTGGTGTGTCACATTATGACCAGGAGCTGGTGTAGTGTCACATTATGACCAGGAGCTGGTGGTATGTCACATTATGACCAGGAGCTGGTGGTGTCACATTATGACCAAGAGCTGGTGTAGTGTCACATTATGACCAGGAGCTGGTGGTGTGTCACATTATGACCGGCAGCTGGTGGTGTGTCACATTATGACCAGGAGCTGGTGTAGTGTCACATTATGACCAGGAGCGGTGTAGTGTCACATTATGACCAGGAGCTGGTGTAGTGTCACATTATGACCAGGAGCTGGTGTAGTGTCACATTATGACCAGGAGCTGGTGTAGTGTCACATTATGACCAGGAGCTGGTGGTGTGTCACATTATGACCGGCAGCTGGTGGTGTGTCACATTATGACCAGGAGCTGGTGTAGTGTCACATTATGACCAGGAGCTGGTGGTATGTCACATTATGACCAGGAGCTGGTAGTGTCACATTATGACCAGCAGCTGGTGTAGTGTCACATTATGACCAGGAGCTGGTGGTGTGTCACATTATGACCGGCAGCTGGTGGTGTGTCACATTATGACCAGGAGCTGGTGTAGTGTCACATTATGACCAGGAGCTGGTGTAGTGTCACATTATGACCAGGAGCTGGTGTAGTGTCACATTATGACCAGGAGCTGGTGTAGTGTCACATTATGACCAGGAGCTGGTGTAGTGTCACATTATGACCAGGAGCTGGTGGTGTGTCACATTATGACCGGCAGCTGGTGGTGTGTCACATTATGACCAGGAGCTGGTGTAGTGTCACATTATGACCAGGAGCTGGTGTGTCACATTATGACCAGCAGCTGGTGTAGTGTCACATTATGACCATGAGCTGGTGGTGTGTCACATTATGACCGGCAACTGGTGTAGTGTCACATTATGACCGGAGCTGGTGGTGTGTCACATTATGACCAGGAGCTGTGTAGTGTCACATTGTGACCAGGAGCTGGTGGTGTGTCACATTATGACCGGCAGCTGGTGTAGTGTCACATTATGACCAGGAGCTGGTGGTGTCACATTATGACCAGCAGCTGGTGTAGTGTCACATTATGACCAGGAGCTGGTGTGTCACATTATGACCAGGAGCTGGTGTAGTGTCACATTATGACCAGCAGCTGGTGTAGTGTCACATTATGACCAGGAGCTGGTGGTGTGTCACATTATGACCGGTAGCTGGTGTAGTGTCACATTATGACCAGGAGCTGGTGGTGTCACATTATGACCAGCAGCTGGTGTAGTGTGACATTATGACCAGGAGCTGGTGTAGTGTCACATTATGACCAGCAGCTGGTGTAGTGTCACATTATGACCAGGAGCTGGTGTGTCACATTATGACCAGGAGCTGGTGTAGTGTCACATTATGACCAGCAGCTGGTGTAGTTCACATTATGACCAGCAGCTGGTGTAGTGTGACATTATGACCAGGAGCTGGTGTAGTGTCACATTATGACCAGGAGCTGGTGGTATGTCACATTATGACCAGGAGCTGGTGGTGTCACATTATGACCAGGAGCTGGTGTAGTGTCACATTATGACCAGGAGCTGGTGGTGTGTCACGTTATGACCAGGAGCTGGTGTAGTGTCACATTATGACCAGGAACTCGTGTCACATTATGATCAGCAGCTGGTGGTGTGTCACATTATGATCAGGAACTGGTGTCGTGTCACATTATGATCAGCAGCTGGTGTAGTGTCACATTATGACCAGGAGCTGGTGTATGTCACATTATGACCAGGAGCTGGTGGTGTCACATTATGACCAGGAGCTGGTGTAGTGTCACATTATGACCAGGAGCTGGTTAGTGTCACATTATGACCAGCAGCTGGTGTAGTGTCACATTATGACCAGGAGCTGGTGGTGTGTCACATTATGACCAGGAGCTGGTGTAGTGTCACATTATGACCAGGTGCTGGTGTAGTGTCACATTATGACCAGGAGCTGGTGTAGTGTCCCATTATGACCGGCAGCTGGTGTAGTGTCACATTATGACCAGGAGCTGGTGTAGTGTCACATTATGACCGGCTAGTTGTCATAACGTGTCACTACACAAGACTANTTGGTACAGATAATTACTGTTACTGGTACAGATAATTACTGTTTTGGTACAGATAATTACTGTTACTGGTACAGATAATTACTGTTTTTGGTACAGATAATTATTGTTATTGGTACAGATAATTACTGTTTTGGTACAGATAATTACTATTATTGGTACAGATAATTACTGTTACTGGTACAGATAATTACTGTTTTGGTACAGATAATTACTGTTATGGTACAGATAATTACTGTTTTTGGTACAGATAATTACTGTTACTGGTACAGATAATTACTGTTTTGGTACAGATAATTACTGTACTGGTACAGATAATTGCTGTTTTTGGTACAGATTAATTACTGTTTGGTACAGATAATTACTGTTATTGGTACAGATAATTACTGTTTTTGGTACAGATAATTACTGTTATTGGTACAGATAATTACTGTTACTGGTACAGATAATTACTGTTTTTGGTACAGATAATTACTGTTACTGGTACAGATAATTACTGTTTTTGGTACAGATAATTACTGTTACTGGTACAGATAATACTGTTTTTGGTACAGATAATTACTGTTTTTGGTACAGATAATTGCTGTTATTGGTACAGATAATTTACTGTTATTGGTACAGATAATTACTGTTATTGGTACAGATAATTACTTTATTGGTACAGATAATTACTGTATTGGTACAGACGATAATTACTGTTATTGGTACAGATAATTACTGGTACTGGTACAGATAATACTGTTACTGGTACAGATAATTACTGTTATGGTACAGATGATGATACAAATAATGAATATTACAGTAATAATAAGGAACCGGATATTCAAGATGAGCCTCATATACCACATGAGCCGGATATTCAAGTTGGGCCGGATATACGAGATAAGCCGGATATTCAAGATGAACCGGATATTCAAGATGAGCCGGGTATTCAAGTTGAGCGGATATTCAAGAGGAGCCAGATACTGAGGATGAGCCGGATATTTTGGCCAACAATGGGTATCTGACCCCTTCAAGTCCTCACGGAACTTGATGACAAAATATCGAAAAAAGCGGAGATTATCCTCACCAATTATCAGAGAGAATGGAGATCTTTCCCGCAATTATATTAATCCAAATTACAATCGCGAGCCGTTACAGGGGCGTGTTACGAGGGCTTACAGTGGGTGATTCTGATTACCAGGCGAACCAAGCGGGTAGTTCATTATTTACGGTATAGGGAAGTACAGGTGCTCATGTTGTGTGGTGGGCTCATTGTTGTTGTCTGGTGGGTCTCATCTGTGTGTCGTGGGTCTCATCGTGTGTCGTGGGTCTCATCTGTGTGTCGTGGGTCTCATCTGTGTGTCGTGGGTCTCATCTCGGTCGTCGTGGGTCATCTGTGTGTCGTGGGTCTCATCTGTGTGTCGTGGGTCTCATCTGTGTGTCGTGGGTCTCATCTGTGTGTCGTGGGTCTCATCTGTGTGTCGTGGGTCTCATCTGTGTGTCGTGGGTCTCATCTGTGTGTCGTGGGTTCACTCTGTGTGTCGTGGGTCTCATCTGTGTGTCGTGGTTCTCTCTGTGTGTCGTGGTCTCATCTGTGTGTCGTGGGTCTCATCTGTGTGTCGTGGGTCTCATCTGTGTGTCGTGGGTCTCATCTGTGTGTCGTGGGTCTCATCTGTGTCGTGGGTTCTCATCTGTGTGTCGTGGGTCTCATCTGTGTGTCGTGGGTCTCATCTGTGTGTCGTGGGTCCTCATCTGGTGTCGTGGGTCTCATCTGTGTGTCGTGGGTCTCATCTGTGTGTCGTGGGTAGATACAGCTCCTATCCCCCGTAACACCTGCCCAAACACCTGGCTTAATCCCTGGAAACACAAACCGTACCGTCTCTATTTTCTGCTTGTTACAACTTGTAATAAGTTGTTACCTCTGGCTTAACGTGTGTATGGACGTATTAGAACGTTGTTTCAAACTGCTTGATATTGGTTGTTATAACTGGTTAGGTGTTAAAACTTGTTCGAACGTTGTACCAACGTCATAGTTTCGGTGTGTGTTTGGCGGGTTCTAACCTTCGAATGATAAATAGATATTCTCATTGATAGATAGGATAGATGGGGAGTACCAGGCGATGCCCGGGATAGTCTAAAATATTGTAACTGTTCTATAAGACTTGCCAGCTTGGGACTAGCCTCACTTAACTTTACAGGGAGAATGGTGTGGGGTACAGGGTTAACGTAGGCTGGTCGGGATTGACTAAGTTAAATATATTAAGGATTATCAGTCTGTAACCCCCCCCCTCCTACCCTTCCCACTGTGAAATTTTCATGTAGTCTATAATGAAATCGCAGATGTGTTTTCCGTAGAGTTTATTGTGTATTTTTGATAAATGAACTGAATGGATTTTGGGGTTAGTGATAATAGTGAGTAGGGAAGATGGTTATGATGATGATGTAGTAGTGAAAGTGTAGTGACATCTTCGGTGAGAGGGGCGAGGAGATGGTGATGTGAGGAATGGCGGGATGACCGGAAGAGGGAGGGAAATGGGAGTAAGAGGAGGTGGGAGAGAGAGAGTGAAGAGTGGAAAGAGAAAGAGGGAGGAGGGAAGAGATAGAGGGAGGAGGAGAGAGAAAGAGAGAGACGGAGGAAGGGAGGAGCATTGTTAGCTAGTATGGGAAAATGAAGTGAGAGGGTGGGAAGAGAGACATTGTTAGACCGGACTCATGAGTGGCAGAGTTCCCCAAAGGTAGCCCCGCGTGTGTGTGTGTGTGTGTGTACTTACCTATCTGTCTGGCTTGCAGGATCGAGCATTGACTCTTGGATCCCGCCTTTCCAGCTATCGGTTGTTTACAGCAATGACTCCTGTCCCATTTCCCTATCATACCTAGTCTTAAAAGTATGAATAGTATTTGCTTCCACAACCTGTTCCCCAAGTGCATTCCATTTTTCCACTACTCTCACGCTAAAAGAAAACTTCCTAAATCTCTGTGACTCATCTGAGCTTCCAGTTTCCACCCATGTCCCCTCGTTCTGTTATTATTACGTGTGAACATTTCATCTATTCCACTTTGTCAATTCCCCTGAGTATTTTATATGTCCCTATCATATCTCTCTCTCCCTTCTTTTCTCTAGTGTCGTAAGGTTCAGTTCCTTCAGTCGCTCTTCATATCCCTTCCCTCGTAACTCTGGGACAAGCCTCGTCGCAAACCTCTGAACCTTCTCCAGTTTCCTTATGTGTTTCTTCAGGTGGGGGCTCCATGATGGCGCGGCATACTCTAAGACGGGTCTCACGTATGCAGTGTAAAGCGCCCTAAAAGCCTCCTCATTTAGGTTTCTGAATGAAGTTCTAATTTTCGCCAGTGTAGAGTACGCTGCTGTCGTTATCCTATTTATATGTGCCTCAGGAGTTAGATTAGGTGTCACATCCACTCCCAGATCTCTTTCTCGAATCGTTACAGGTAGGCTGTTCCCTTCATTGTGTACTGTCCCTTTGGTCTCCTATCACCTGATCCCATTTCCATAACTTTACATTTACTGGTGTTAAACTCCAGTAGCCATTTCCCTGACCATCTCTGCAACCTGTTTAAGTCCTCTTGGAGGATCCTACAATCCTCGTCTGTCACAACTCTTCTCATTAATTTTGCGTCATCCGCAAACATTGACATGTATGACTCCACTCGTAAACATGTCATTTACGTAAATTAGAAAGAGGATTGGTCCCAGCACCGATCCTTGAGGTACTCCACTTGTTACTGTTCTCCAGTCCGACTTCTCGCCCCTTACCATTACCCTCTGGCTCCTTCCTGTTAGGTAGTTCTTCACCCATTCTAGGGCCTTTCCGCTTACTCCTGCCTGCCTCTCAAGTTTGTATAGCAGTCTCCTGTGCGGTACTGTATCAAAGCCTTTTGGCAGTCAAGAAATATGCAGTCTGCCCAGCCTTCTCTGTCCTGCCTTATCCTTGTTACTTTATCATAGAATTCTAAAAGGTTTGTTAGGCATGATTTCCCTGTCCAGAAACCATGTTGGTGCTTGTTTACAAACCCAATGCTCTCCAGGTGCTCAACAAGTCTTAGCCTAATTATTCTTTCAAGTATTTTGCAGGGGATGCTTGTCAATGATACGGGTCTGTAGTTAAGTGCCTCCTCCCTGTCACCTTTCTTGAAAATCGGTACGACATTTGCCTCCTTCCAGCAACTGGGCAATTCTCCCGACATAAGTGACTCATTAAAGATCATTGCCAGAGGCACACTGAGAGCCTGCGCTGCCTCTTTAAGTATCCACGGTGATACTTTGTCTGGTCCAACAGCTTTGTTTGCATCCAGTGTTGTCAACTGTTTCATTACCTCCTCTGCTGTCACCTCTATGTCTGATAGTCTGTCATTTAGGGTAATCGCTTCTAACAATGGGAGCTGCTCAGGCTCGGTTGTGAACACTCCATGGAAATTTGCATTCAGTACCTCGCAGATTTCCTTGTCGCTTTCTGTATATGCCCCTTCTGTTTTCCTCAGTCTTGTCACTTGGTCATTTACCGACATCTTCCTTCTTATATGGCTATGTAGTAATTTAGGTTGCTTTTCGCTTTGACTGCAATATCATTCTCATATTTCTTTCCGACATTCGTCTTATGTAATGTAATCATTCCTAGCTCTGTTACATCTAATCCTGTTGTCTCTGTCCTTTGTCTTCTGTACTTCCTCCACTCCCTCCTGCTTCTCACCTTTGCTTCCTGACATTGTCTATTAAACCATGGGTATTATATTCCCTCCTGCTTTTTCCTTTATTGTTGGAATAAATCTCTCTTCAGCCTCTTGCATTTCAATATGACTTGGTTCATCATACCTTGCACTGTTTTTCCTATAAGCTCTTCCTCCCACTGCACTTCTCCCAGGTAGTCCCTATCCTTCTGTAGTCCCTTTTCTGTAATCAATTCTCCTTCCCCTTACCTCTTGACCGTTGGTCACAATTTTAAGCTCCATCATGTAGTCAAAGACTAGGACACAATGGTCACTGGCTCCTAGTGGTATTTCATGTTCCAACTGCTCGATGTCTTCTACATTCTGGGTGAAGATGAGATCTAATAGGCTGGGCGTATCCCTCCTCTTTCCCTAGTATCTTCCTTCACATGCTGGGTTAGGAAATTCCTGTCAATAAGTCTACCAGCTTCGTCCCCAGGTCTCCTCCCCGCCAGGGGATTCCTCGTTTCCCAATCTATCTCTCCGTGGTTTAGGTCCCCCATGACCAGTAGCTTCGCCTTCATTCTATGCGCTATTGTTGCTGCCCTCTGCAGTTCATCTATACATGCCTTGTTGCTGTCCTCGTACTCCTCCTGCCTGGGCCTTCTACTGTTTGGTGGGGGATTGTAGAGTATCAAGATTACAATCTTCTTCCCATCCACTGTCAGAGTACCATGTATGGAGCTCGTGCTTTCATTGGTACCCGGATTTTCCAGCTCATCAAACTTCCATTTCCGCTTTATTAGGAGTGCCACTCCTCCTCCCTGTCTCTGTGTCCTTTCTTTTCTTATCACCTGGTACCCCTCCGGAAGATTGCATCCGAGATCATGTCATTTATTTTAGTTTCCACTATTGCCACTATGTCT
>WNGS01166177.1:68625-87598 GCA_020271785.1 Procambarus virginalis | reverse complement strand
CCCCCCCCCTGACTTAAAGTCCTTTGCTGGTGACCTTGAAAATGTCTGCCAAGGTTGCGTGAGAGAGAAGATGTCAACAAAAAGGATGGCTGGACGTTCTTGTGGTGGTGGAAGTTGGTGTCGTCTCTGTGTCTTGTGTTCTTGTCCTGTGCTTAAGGTGACACACACACACACACACACACTAAGATGTTTGTCTCGGAGCTGGTGGGCTGCTACTGCTGGCTGCTGTTGGTCGTGGTACCACCATCGCCGGGGATCGATCCCTGGACCCGAGAACTATGAATCCTGAGCGGTCCATTCGGCGTCAGGCCTACTCAGTGTACACAGTGTGTACTGGAGCTGGCACACCCTGGTAGTGTGTGTACTGGAGCTGGCACACGCTGGTAGTGTGTGTACTGGAGCTGGCACACGCTGGTGGTGTGTGTACTGGAGCTGGCACACCCTGGTAGTGTGTGTACTGGAGCTGGCACACGCTGGAGGGTGTGTACTGGAGCTGGCACACCTGGTGGTGTGTGTACTGGAGCTGGCACACGCTGGTGGTGTGTGTACTGGAGCTGGCACACGCTGGAGGTGTGTGTACTGGAGCTGGCACACCCTGGTGGTGTGTACTGGAGCGCGCACTCGCTCACTCTCCTTTTTTGTGCACCACAATAAATTGACAAACTTTCTTAAATACAATAAAAATAGTGCTATAAAATGGCCCGCGTAAGACTCCTCGACCTTTTACGATGTTTGACATTGAGGCATTAACTTTGATCTTTGAGTAACGTCCCGGTGACGTTTACCAAGCGCAGTATAAATAGCGCAGGTGTAGTTAACCATTCCCTTTGATATTAACACTGGAGCAAGGTGCCCAAGGACCCTGGAGCCCCCCCTACACACACACAGTCACCTGGTACTTAGGTTCGCTACTTGTGTTTCTTCGTAACTTTGTTTGCAACGGATTGGTTCTTGTTTGGGTTACGTCTTGGAGATTTTGGAGAGTGGCATTAACTCACGGGAAGATGAGAGGAGAGAGAGAGAGAGAGATAGGAGAGAGGAAAAGAGGAAAGGGAGAGTCTACCCTGAGTGCCTTTACCTGTCGAGAGGTCTCCAACTTTCACGAGAAAGATCTTATGAATAACATTGAAAAAGTCATGTTCATGGTGTGCCTATCACTACCTTCCCTCTGTCACCCATCACCACCCTTCCCATATCCTTTCTCGCTCGGGAAGTAGACCAACTCTCGGAACCCACTCCAGGTATACTCCAGGTATTACGGGATTTATGAGCAGAACACGAGCATCATAATCGTCTAGTCTAGGGGTTAACGCTGTGAACATGTGACTTGACAATGCTACAAACCCATTATAAGGACGACTTAGAGTATTGACTTGTGGTCTTGTATGCTGGGAGAGTTGTTCTCCGCTCTTGGTGGTTGGGGGAGTGTGTTGATGGTCCCTTGACGTGTAGTGTTCTTGCCGCGTGTGTGTGCTGATATTAGACTGGGTGGTGGTGTGTGGTGTTGGGGTGTGGTGGTGGTGTGTGGTGGTGGTGTTTGGGCTTGTGGTGTTGGGGTGTGGTGTTGGGGTGTGGTGGTGGTGTGTGGTGGTGGTGTTTGGTGCTTGTGGTGTTGGGTTGTGGTGTTGGGGGTTGGGTGTGGTGGTGTGGTGTGGGGTGGTTGTGGTGTTGGGGTGGTTGGGTGTGGTGGTGTGTTGGTGTTGTGGTGGTGGGGTGTGGTGGTTGTGGTGGTGGGGTGTGGTGGTGGTGGTTGTGGTGTTGGGGGTGTGGGTGGTTGTGGTGTTGGGGTGGTTTGTGGTGTTGGGGTGTTGTGGTGGTGTGGTGTGTGGTGGTGTGGTGTGTGGTAGTTGGGGTGTGGTAGTTGTAGTGTATTTCAACACCGTATACACAGGAATGACAAGCGTCCAATTTGAAGTGATTTTACCTAGGCCTAACTGGATGTGTTTAAACCCAGTCAGCCTGAAGGGGGTATGTCTAATTACCCAAATCTCCCCAGCATTACCTAAGTGATGAAGAATTATGACGTATTTACTCACTATAATGTTGGTACTGAATGTGATACAATAAAACAAAATTTACTCTGAAATAATATTTGATAACGCAATTGGACGAAACTAGGAGGCAAGCGACGCCATAAGAAGTCGACGATCCAAGCGACAGTGTTGAGGCTCTGGGTAATTAGATGGACCAAATTTCGTTATAAAATATTACTTCAGAGTAAAAATAAGTTTGTTGTACATTCAGCACCAACATTTTAGTGAGTAAATGTCATATTTCTTCTTTACTTACGTAATGCTGAGTAGCTTGGGTAAATAGTAAGTCTGGCCTTAAGTTCTGAGAGAGGTTTCAGTGACCTGTGTTAGTCTAGCCTGCTCCTAAAGTTTGACTTAACTTATTTCTGCAGATAAACAATATTGTGTTCTTGAACAAATCCACAAGGGCCGTGACGAGGATTCGAACCTACGTCCGAGAGAATCCCAGACGCTGCCTTAATCGACTGAGCTACGACATGGTAAAAGAATTGCAACCGGGGAAAACATCCTGATTTACCACAATTCCTGCAGCCTCTCCGAGACACAAAGCAGGGTTTTACGCAATTCCCCCCATGCACCCGAGCTATGTCAACAGGCTGTTCTACCTCTTGTGTTCTTGCCTGTGGTGCTCTGCCCGTGTATAGTGCCACACTAACCAGTGTGTATGACTTGTGTATATCTGTATATCCAGGTGTGTAAGGGGGGGGGGTGGATGACAGGTGTGGAGGGTGCGGCCCTCACCACGTCATCACTTGGTAAGTCAGCCACCTCACCCACCCACCTCACCTGGTCAGGGTCACGATGCTCCCTAAGCGTTTCCGCTCCCGCCACTCACCCCCCCCCTCCCCTCCCCCGCCGGCCGCCACAAACCTGCAGCATCACTAACCTTCTCCCCGGCCTCCTGGGAGTAATAAACTATACCGTCTCTTGAGTTATCTTGAGACGCAGTTCGTCTCGCTGTTTTGGCAGTCTCGGTGCAGTTTGACCCCTCCTCGCCTTCCGTTCCTCACTCTCTACTGCCCTCCTTATCCTACCTCCATTGTCCTCTATTAAATAGCCATAGACCTTACTGGCAGCATGGTAGAGCTGTCAAGGTAACCAAATTAGGTCAGACTCGGCCCAGTATTATTTCCCAACTCTTTTGGTGTTATGTGGTACAGGTTCGCAGTGTTCAGAGAGAGTGTAGTTCCTCCATATTGCTGCTAACCTCCACTAACACGTGCCCAATTGTTTTCACTCCACCATCCTCTCCTGGGCTGGCGCGCTCTGACCACTCGACACCAGTTGTGTGCGTCTCGTCAAGCCCATAGTCTAGCCAAAGGATAGCAGATAGACTAAGTGTGTTCCATCCTCAGAGGTTGAGCCGTATGGGTCTGTTGAGCCACGGAGTCCTATCCCATCTTGTTCCAGAACGTGTCTTAGGGAGACGAACTGAGATTATAAGTCTAACCTAAACGTTAGACGGACATTGATGTTCATTTGGCACCGGTAGCCTCGTAATTCAATCCGTTTTATCAACTAATACGTCGCATTTCGTTATGATCCCCAACGTATAAATTACAAACTACTATGACAAGTATGGGCTCTCAAATAATCCGTTTTCTATGCGTGGGTTGGGTTGGTTAGGCGGGTTGGTTGTAACCTTCCTAACAATAACCTTCACAACCGACTTGAGAATGGTCTTGGACGGACCGAAACGTCGTCGTCCCTTCACTTGCTAGTGTGTGGTCTGGTCAACATAACCTTTACTGTACGGATGTGTATCAAAACATGTATACATATACATGGGTAATACAGCAGAAACGTATAATTGCCCATGTTGTGGACACAAGGTTTGTAATTTGACTTGTATCGAGGTTTCCAGTAGGTGGAACTTCCTGTTGGTTCCGGGTGAGCGTTCATTACGTCCCCTTGTATATATAGAGGGGGTGGGCGGGTGTTCCTGTGAGTCCCTTGACCCTCCCCCAGGATGCGATCCACAACAGTTGGCTTACTCTTACGTTGGCTACTTACTGCTTGACAAACAGGTTCATCACGTAAGAGGAAAACTTGTCCAACCATTTCTGTCCCGACTGAGGATCGAACCCGAGTTCCCTGATTGTGAGTCGAGGACTTAGAGCACTGTACTCCAAGAAACCAGTGTAAAAATAGTGCCTTGTTGCATACATTATCACTCTTGTGCAGGTAAAGTGCAACACCGCGGCATAATACAGCGAGTAACTCTAGGTATTACTGTTAGCATTCCAAAATTGTATGGCAAGTTCTTTTTCCGTGGCGTTCACACGCTCACAGAGGGCGAGTTCTTCCCTCCCCATGTCGCGCTCTCACACACAGCCAGCGGCAGCGATGCTAAACAATGATGCTATTATGAAATCAAATTTTACGACGGTCCGGACACAGGATGGCGACACCATTGGGCAGGTAGGGTAATGACCGGGTCACTGGTCCACACTGCGTTTTTATCCCCCTAAAAATTGTATGCGTGCCGGCCGGTGACGGTCAATTATTGAAGCTGGCCAGATTATACACGGGTCACGGCCCACCGCCAATTTATTCCTGGTGATGCTCCTGATTTAGCCTCTCACCAGCTGCCCGTTACCTTCACGTGATCACATGCGGACAGTGAACGAAGATATCTTTGTTTACTGTCCGCATGTAAGTCTTGTATGCATATTATGGGGTTGAGAGTACGCTCACATGACTTGTAGACACCCAGCTCGCACATCGGGAAACAAGGTGAGGACTTCCAGGTTGGTCCTAGAAAGTGGTACAGAAAGTCAATATTCCAGGTAAGAATGTGAGGTGCAAGGCAAGAGGAAGTATAACATAAGAATTAACAGGAATAATTAACGCTGGTCGGCCGAACGGGACCTGGTCGACGACCGGGCCGCGGGGACGCTAAGCCCCGGAATGACCTCAAGGAAGCACCTCAAGGTAACCTCTCACACACTCACAGCTCCCTGACAAGAGGGAGCCAGCTTAGCTTAGCTGCCAACACCCACACATCGTGTCAGCAAGGCGGACAGCCCGCCTGCTTTCATACCTCTCACTGTATTTCCCACTTCTATACTTCCCTTCACCTATGCCTCTCCTTCCTCTTTACTCCCCCCCCAAAAAAAAAAAAAAAAGTAACGCTGCACTAGGCCTAATGCCGAAGAGAACTACCAGCAGTTTGCTAAGCCTATTTCATCCTATCAATGGTAATCGCCAAGCCATTACGACTATATAGCACTGGGAAGGGGTCAGGATAAGGATTTGGGATGGGACGGTAGGGAAGGAATGGTGACCAATCACTTGGACGGTCGGGGATTGAAGGTCGATCTGCATGAAGCGAGACCGTCGCTCTACCGTCCAGCCCAATTGGCAAAGAGAAAGGTGACAGTCAGTCTGTTGTTGGTGACTGTTTAGACAGTCTCCGTGGCATAGTGGTAAGACACTCGCCTGGCGTTCCGCGAGCGTTGTGTCATTGGTTCGTATCCTGGCCGGGGAGGATTTACTGGGCGCAAATCCTTAACTGTAGCTTCTGCTTAAGTCAAGAGTAAAATGGGTACCTGCACACAGAAATCACAATAGCGTGATGCATCAAATGAACAGATCCACATGGGCCGTGACGAGGGTTCGAACCTACGTCCTAGAGAATACCTGACGCTGCCTTAATCGACTGAGCTACGACATGATCAAAAGAATTGCAACCAGAAGTTGTACTGAACTTACTTGGATCCTGCAGCCTCTCCGAGACACAAACCAGGGTTTTACACAATTCCCCCCATGCACTCGAGCTCTATCAATAAGCTGTTCTACCTCTTCGCCCTTACTTCTGGTTGCAATTCTCAGCAGAGAATGCAGCTCTCAGATCCCGGTTGTTAAGAAGCTTAGAGCATTTAACCATGTACTGTGAAGGGCAAGAGTCAACAGCAACAAAGCCAGGACAGCCTGGTGGACGTTGACCAGACCACACACTAGAAGTTGAAGGGACGACGACGTTTCGGTCCGTCCTGGACCATTCTCAAGTCGCTTGTGACTTGAGAATGGTCCAGGACGGACCGAAACGTCGTCGTCCCTTCAACTTCTAGTGTGTGGTCTGGTCAACATAATTCAGCCACGTTATTGTGACTCATCGCCTGCAGCCTGGTGGACCAAACTCTCACAAGTCAAGCCTGGCCTCAGGCCAGTCTTGGGGAGTAGAAGAACTCCCAGAACCCCATCAAGCAGGAACCCCATCAAGCAAGAACCCCATCAAGCAGGAACCCCATCAAGCAGGAACCCCCATCAAGCAAGAACCCCATCAAGCAGGACTCAGGATCATGTTGGAGGTGTTGTGCATCAGAGCCGTGACGACAAGACGGCGTCTGTGTAGAGCAGAGGCAGGACAACATTATTTTAGCTCAGACTATAGGATGGTGCTGTACATGGCATGACGGGAGCCAACTTGGGAGCCGGTCGGCCGAGCGGACAGCACGCTCGACTTGTGATCCTGTGGTCTTGGGTTCGATCCCAGGCGCTAGCGAGAAACAATGGGCAGAGTTTATTTCACCCTATGCCCCTGTTACCTAGCAGTAAATAGGTACCTGGGTGTTAGTCAGCTGTCACGGGCTGCTTCCTGGGGGTATGAGGACCTGGCCGCGGGGACACTAAAGCCCCAAATCATCTCAAGATAACGGGTGAAACATTTCTTCATCCTCTGGTGTGGTCATCATGTAGGCTAATTAGCCTAGTTTGGAAACATTGCTTAAAATTTATATTTTCATTATTTGAATAATTAATATTTGGTTAAAGTATGATTTTTTCCTATTTGTTTTCAATGTTGATTTGAGCTTTCTCTCTCTCTCTCTCTCTCTCTCTCTCTCTTATTCGACAATATAAAAGAGAAATGGCCGACTCTATGTACCGGTCTCTAACCAGGCCTCCTGGTTGGTGGTCTGGTCAACCAGACTGTTGGACGCCGCTCCTCGTAGTCTGCCGCATGACTCACAGCCTGGTTGATCAGGTGCCCGAAACCCAATACAATCTCTGGCGATGTTGCCATCAGCGCCTCCGCAAAATTCAACCACGCTTCCAAACTAAGAATAAACGGATCTGCTTTAACGGTTTAAACCTCTTGGTCAACCGGTTTGTAATGGATATGTGGGACTTGCTGGCCAGTGGTAGCAACAGCCTTACTGATCATCACCAGACAAGACTGGAGTAGAACTCGTGAAACCAACTACAGGTAAACTACAGGTAGATGGAAACAGTAGGAATCTTAGTTTATTTTTGCTGTTGTTCTCGGGCAGTCATCAACAACACACTGCTTCTCACCGTTTCTATCTCCCTCCTGGTCTGGTGGCAGGCTTGTCTGGTGATACCGTGATCAGTAAGGCTGTTGCTAGTTGCGGCCCGCACGCCATTACAAACCCGGTTGATGTGTTGGATCATAAAGTGATCTGACCTTAAAGCACATTGACCTTGACAACACTCAGTGGTAGATGTGAGAGCTTCGTCAACAGTGTGTGTGTGTGTGTGTCTGTGTGTGTGTGTGTCTGTGTGTACTCACCTATTTGTACTCACCTATTTGTGCTTGCGGGGGTTGAGCTTTGGCTCTTTGGTCCCGCCTCTCAACTGTCAATCAACCGGTGTACAGATTCCCGAGCCTACTGGGCTCTATCATATCTACCCTTGAAACTGTGTATGGAGTCAGCCTCCACCACATCACTGCCTAATGCATTCCATCCGTTAACTACTCTGACACTGAAAAGTTCCTTCTAACGTCTCTGTGGCTCATGTGGGTACTCATGAGCCACAGAGACGTTAGAAGGAACTTTTTTGTGTGTGTGTGTGTCTGTGTGTGTGTGTGTGTGTGTGTGTGGTGTGTGTGTGTGTCTGTCTGTCTGTGTGTGTCTGTGTGTGTGTGTGTGTGTGTGTGTGTGTGTGTGTGTGTGTGTCTGTCTGTCTGTCTGTCTGTCTGTCTGTCTGTCTGTCTGTCTGTGTGTGTGTGTGTGTGTGGTGTGTGTCTGTGTCTGTGTGTGTGTGTGTGTGTGTGTGTGTGTTACATTGTGTCGAGCACGCTGTCTAGGCCTGATGAACCCTTCATCGTTATGGGCCTTCTTGTTATCTGGCAGGAGGTGTAGGGGCAGGTTAAGGTGCTATGCATCACCATCTTATTCTCCTACAGTACTCTAGGAGTAGTAGTAGTAGTAGTACTCTAAGTAGTACTCTAAGGGTGTGTAGGACTCTCATTGCTGCCGCCGGGGACGGCTAGTTAACTGTGCACCCCATGCTCATCCTGTGAGCCGTAGCGCAAAAAAACATTACACGGTCTTTATCAGACCTCAACAGAGGACTGGAGGTGTTGTGTACTAGCCTGGGTGTAGTCCGTGTAGGAGCTCAGACGCACGCAGTCTGGTAGCAAGCTTATGAACCTACGCTAGCCAGACTGTCCTTTCTTGCAACTATTTATTCCTGAAATTGTAAGGTACGTTTGGGAAGAGAGGGAGCTTGGGTAGCTGTCTAATCCCCACGTTCTTGTTTACAAAGAGGTGAACAGGGGCATCAGGTGAATGAAACTGGCCATTAGTTTCCGTCTCGGTCAGGATTCGAACCCCAGGTCCATAGGACTACGACCCTGGAGCGCTGTACACTCGGGCCTGCCTGTCTGCGTGTGTGATGGCCACGAAAGGTTACATAGATATATAAATGTCACTCATGTCGATTTAGTGAGTTAGATTTTCGTAATGTAAACTGGGATTCTGTAATATTTTTCGTGGTTGTTTTCAGTGAGCATAAATTAGCGTGAGTGGAGGTGCATGTATACCTGTGGCGGTGCGTGTGTGGGTCTCCCGTCATTGATTGATTGATTGATGAAGATTAAGCACCCAAAAGGTTGCACGGGCATGAATAGCCCGTAAGTGGTGGTCCTTTTGAGCCATTACCAGTATCAAGAGCTGATACTGGAGATCTGTGGAGGTGCGACTGCACTCTGCGTGACGGGAGATGTCTCCCGTCTCGCGTCATACTGAGCATACACACGTATAGTATTCGTCCCCGCCAGAGTGGGGTACTGAGCGCTGGGTACATGTCTTGGTGTGTGGCTTAAGGCTCACTTCACCTGTCTCGCTGCTCGCCTGCGCTCTGCACAATACAATTTGAGAAATGTTAAACGTTCCTAATTTATGTGGTTTATTGAATGGATTAGCACAGTGAAAGGTCTGTGCACGTTCTCCAGGTCTGCAATTTCTCTAGCTTCGAATGGGGCGGTTAAGCGTGCAACAATATTCCACCTTAGTCAGCACTAGTGTCTTGAAAAGTATCATCATTGGTATGGTGGCACCTCTTGTTTGAAGGCTTCGTGTTATCGAACCTGTCATTTGAGTTGACTACGTGTTGTATGTGGTTTCCGTTCTGATGATTTTCATTTTTCCACAGCGCAGTTGCTGGAAGTTATCCTCATTGAGCATCAGGTTCTCTAGGGACCCCATTCGGTGACCTGATTTTCATCATCAGTTTGAAACTTTGCTGTGTGCGCTAGTGAAAATTGTAAGTTTCATTTGCAAAATCATATTGCAGGAACATTGCCTAACCTGAGCCTAGCGCGAGGAACTGTTTACACAAGAGGCAACATTCCATACTACACAGGTTATCTTGAGGTTATCTTGAGATGATTTCGGGGCTTTTTAGTGTCCCCGCGGCCCGGTCCTCGACCAGGCCTCCACCCCCAGGAAGCAGCCCGTGACAGCTGATTAACACCCAGGTACCTATTTTACTGCTAGGTAACAGGGGCATAGGGTGAAAGAAACTCTGCCCATTGTTTCTCGCCGGCGCCTGGGATCGAACCCAGGACCACAGGATCACAAGTCCAGCGTGCTGTCCGCTCGGCCGACCGGCTCCCTACATAGCCAAAATATTTTTTGTAGAATTCCCGAGCTTTACCACTGAACTCGGGTCAGCTTTATTCAGGCACCACTCCCAATTATCGATAAAAGAACTAAGAATAAAATTTAAATATATTTTGAGTCAAAAATCGTAATGTGGTGTTCTCCAGCTTACTCTGCCGGTGTTGCAACCTCCCAAGTGGTTTGACTGCTTTTCAACAAGCTCCAAACTACACAAGTTCAAAGTTCAGAACTATTCATTTCCGCTGGAGTCCTCCCCATGCGGCCCCATGCGGCCCCATGCGGCCCCATGCGGCTCCATGACGTACACCAAGAACTAGCAGCACCATTTGCTCCTCCCCTCCCCCTCCTCCCGTCTCGTCCTTTCCCGTGGTCTGGAGACAACCACACTTCAGTACAGGGCACAAATGCCAAACTGGGTGGAAGTTGACCGCTTAATCTTTAGGCTCTGACACTGGGCTGTATCGCTCGCATACATCAGAATTGGCTTGTCGTTTTGGCGCTTTGTGGGGTTGTGTTGGTTGTTTTGTTGAACAGGACTGGAGTCGAGGGTGGGTATGGGGCACCGGTGCCCATGGCGTGATTGTAACCTTTGGCACTCGCCCACAGGATGAGCATGGGGTCCAGTACATGTGCCCATGAAACAACTAATCTCTGGCACTGAGGATGGGCATAAGGTCCATTATGAAGTAAGAGAAACTAGAGGGTTGATGCGGGTGTCGTCGTCCCGCCAGCAACAGTCGTGGTGACCAGGACCAGGTCGTGGTCACGCCAGTTGAGAGGCGGGATCAAAGAGCCAAAGCTCAACCCCCGCAAGCACAACTAGTTCAATACCAACCCGTGCCATGTGGTGTTATTAGCTTGGTAATGTGCTGGTGGAGGTGGCCGGGTCCAGCGGGCAGAGGACGCGTTGCACGCCGCCTGGTGTCCTTCGCGCTCTTTTTCACGTGGTTTTTGGCGTTTTTTTTAGCAGTGTGTGTAATGTTGGGTGTACACACTATGGGAACATTAGTACGTCTCTCACTTACCGTGTTCCTTCCCTACCCATCTACTGTCACTGCCCCCTCACCCACCCACTATCACTGCCCCCTCACCCACCCACTATCACTGCCCCCTCACCCACCCACCTGTCAATCATCACTGCTCCACCACCCACCCACCCGTCCGTCCACCATCACTGCTCCACCACATACCCACCCACCTGTCCACCACCACTGCTCCAAAGCACTACCTCACCCTCTCACCAATGCGTTAAACACTAAAGGATTTTGAACATTTGTTTGGCCTTTAAAAAGAGTGAAGGTGTTGTATGAGTCGTCGCGGAATTATGACCCTTGTGAGCACTGGTGGCGTCGAGGAGTGTCCACACCACTGTGGGGGGGTGGTTAGCCCACATTAATGTGTGTGTGTGTGTGTGTGTGTGTGTGTGTGTGTGTGTGTGTGTGTGTGTGTGTGTGTGTGTGTGTACTCACCTAGTTGTTCACCTAGTTGTTTGCGGGGGTTGAGCCTTGCTCTTTCGGAGCGCCTCTCAACTGTCAATCAACTGTTTACTAACTACTTTTTATCCACACCCCACACACACCTCAGGAAGCAGCCCGTGACAGCTGACTAACTCCCAGGTACCTATTTACTGCTAGGTAACAGGGGCATTCAGGGTGAAAGAAACTTTGCCCATTTGTTTCTGTCTCGTGCGGGAATCGAACCCGCGCCACAGACTTAAGAGTCCTGCGCGCTATCCACCAGGCTACGAGGCCCCGTATGTATGTATGTATGTATGTGTGTGTACTCACCTAGTTGTGCTTGCGAGGGTTGAGCTCAGGCGCTCTACTCCCGCCTTTCAACTGTCAATCAACAGGTGTACAGATTCCTGAGCCTACTGGACTCTATCATATCTACATTTGAAACTGTGTATGGAGTCAGCCTCCACCACATCACTGTCTAATGCATTCCATTTGTTAAATGCTCTCATAACGTTCTTTGTAAGGTCCCTGTGGCTCATTTGGGTACTCAATTTCCACCTGTGTCCCCTTGTTCGGGTGGCGCAATTCCTCTTGAGATTTTTTTGTGCATGTGTACTCTGGTCAGAATTGCATTTCAGCCTTGTAAACGCACATTAATCATGTGTATGTATAAAAGAACATACCTCGAGCACTGTTTATGTAGGACAGACGTAGGTTAGATTAACATTTTAAAATTATTAAACGAATACTCGCCTTCTGTGGTTGACTGTTCAATAAATCACTAAGCTATATGTTTAACAGATCTCTCACCCCGTCTTTGGTGGACAACAGAAAATGGATATATGCTGGTTAGCAATGTAAATGTGTGGCCACATCTGTGGTAGAAAAATAATACTAAAAAAGACCGCATTTGGGAGGAGGCGAGCCGGCCAGGAAGCCAACCAGGTGAGGGGGGAGAGGTGAGGGAGGGAGGGAAGGGGAGCCTTCTTGGGTGGAGGGGGTGTAAGGGAGGGGGAAGGCCCTGCCAAGGGGTGGCAGGAGTGAGAGGGGGCAAGAGGGGGGGGGGGGATGGAGATGAATGACAAAAGCAACTAGTGCTGTTTAAACGACGTTGCGGAAATTAGTGTAACAGCTCACGTCGGGGAGCCGGTCGGCCGAGCGGACAGCACGCTGGACTTGTGATCCTGGATTCGATCCCAGGCGCCGGCGAGAAACAATGGACAGAGTTTCTTTCACCCTATGCCCCTGTTACCTAGCAGTAAAATAGGTACCTGGGTGTTAGTCAGCTGTCACGGGCTGCTTCCTGGGGGCGGAGGCCTGGTCGAGGACCGGGCCGCGGGGACACTAAAAAAAAAAAAGCCCCGAAATCATCTCAAGATAACCTCACCAGCCTGGGTTAGTTTCAGGCATCAACCCGTCCTCGCAAATTCGTATAGTCAATATTGACTTATAAAATAAGTGCATAGGTGACATACTTAACATAATAGTTTCCCTTGAAAAGCTTCATAGAAAACACCGACCTTACCTAACCTATTTAGTATGTTAAGACAAGCATCTTATTTCTTCGTAATTACAATTATTACTTAACCTATACCTATAATAGGTTAAGTAACAATTGTAATTACGAAGCTATAAGATGCTTATTTTAACATACTAAATAGGTTAGGTTAGGTAAGATCGGTGTTTTCTATGAAGCTTTTCAAGGTAAACTATTATGTTTAGTATATCACCAATGCAGGTAACTAATAAGTCAATATTGACTATACGAATTTGCGAGGACGGGTTGCAGGCATACCTGGAGCATCAGCCCGTCCTTCTAAGGCAGGGGTCTCTAAACTATGGCCCGCGGGCCACATCCGGCCCGCCACATAATTTCATCCGGCCCGCCAAACAAATCCCTGTGTGGTGGCCTTGAAAAAATAATTATCGTACGAATGGCATCGCAGAATTATTCAAAGCTGGGGCTGCTGACTGGTGGCGCTCAGCCCGAGTCAGTTTCCTCTCTCTCGATAGTGTGACGCACAGATACTAGTACTGGTAGGTATGTGTTGTGCATTACAACCAATCAGTTGTGTATAACTGTATATTGTGGGGATGGAGGGCGAGTGGGGCTTCGCTGCTTCTGTTTCAGGGAGCACAAACACTGTACAATATTCTTTTCTCTGTACTTTGACAATACCTTTATCTTAGTTATACAAAATAGCAATAATACTATTGTAGCCAAAAATATTGCATGTTTAAAATAGTTAAAATGGTAACCATTAAGTTTATCATTTTTTATTCCTTCGGCCCGCATAAATATGGGAAATATATAATGTGGCCCTTACATTGAAAAGTTTGGAGACCCCTGTTCTAAGGTGTCCCAGCGTCAAGAAAACGGTCAATATAAGTGCCCTTATCCTAGTGTACCATAAGACCCAAAACAGAAAACGGGACAGCACGTCACTTTAGCGAGCCGCTTCCATTTTCTAGTATCTCAGTTTTTGGCTTTATGTAACGCGTACGAGGGAAAAGCGACGTTGTGTGTAGGAGGACAGGTTGTGAGGCGTGCCCCAAGCCTGTGCCCTCTATCTCTACACATGCATACAATCACACACATTCTTTATCATCGTGTAGCTCTACTGATTTACAATATATTACACAAGTTGTCATGGGCGCGCCTGTTCGTGAAGGATTGATATAGAAATACTTCACAAAATCTTGTATTCAATTCCTCAATGCTCTCGCATATACCCAGAGTGAATGTGTTGGTATGGACACAGCACAGTTGTGTAATATACCTTCAGTTCAGAGAAATTACAGTAACGGGATTGATGTTAGTGAGAAANTTTATATTTGTTGTTGTTGTTAGAGATTCGCTACCTGGAACAAAGTTCGAAGTAGCACGGGCTATGGTGAGCCCGCAGTGCCTTTAGAGTATTACCTTTTATATTATGGTATTTGGGTTTAGTGAGAGTACTGGCGTACCGAGGGAGGAGGAGGAGGCTGTGTGAGGGAAGGTGTGGCTTAAATAATTACTGTTGCACATTCGGTTGTACACTGAGACCAGGTGTGTGTGCGCGTGTTCCGGCTACGATAACACTGCGCTCCTGGTGTCATCACTGTCACTCACTACCAGACGGGTATAGTCTGGCTTAGAACGCTTAGCCCCGAAAACACCAAGGTAACAGGAGCACCCCGGCCCCCCTTCCTCCTATTGTTGTATATCTCGCGTTATAATTGATCAAATCTGACGGTGGCAGCAGAATAGCAGCTGCCTCCCCCCCCCCCTGACTTAAAGTCCTTTGCTGGTGACCTTGAAAATGTCTGCCAAGGTTGCGTGAGAGAGAAGATGTCAACAAAAAGGATGACTGGACGTTCTTGTGGTGGTGGAAGTTGGTGTCGTCTCTGTGTCTTGTGTTCTTGTCCTGTGCTTAAAGGTGACACACACACACTAAGATGTTTGTCTCGGAGCTGGTGGGCTGCTACTGCTGGCCTGCTGTTGGTCGTGGTACCACCATCGCCGGGGATCGATCCCTGGACCCGAGAACTATGAATCCTGAGCGGTCCATTCGGCCGTCAGGCCTACACAGTGTACACAGTGTGTACTGGAGCTGGCACACGCTGGTGGTGTGTGTACTGGAGCTGGCACACCCTGGAGTGTGTGTACTGGAGCTGGCACACGCTGGTGGTGTGTGTACTGGAGCTGGCACACGCTGGTAGTGTGTGTACTGGAGCTGGCACACCCTGGTGGTGTGTACTGGAGCTGGCACACGCTGGTGGTGTGTGTACTGGAGCTGGCACACGCTGGAGGTGTGTGTACTGGAGCTGGCACACGCTGGTAGTGTGTGTACTGGAGCTGGCACACACTGGTGGTGTGTACTGGAGCTGGCACACACTGGTGGTGTGTGTACTGGAGCTGGCACACACTGGTGGTGTGTGTACTGGAGCTGGCACACACTGGTGGTGTGTGTACTGGAGCTGGCACACCCTGGTAGTGTGTGTACTGGAGCTGGCACACACTGGTGGTGTGTGTACTGGAGCTGGCACACACTGGTGGTGTGTGTACTGGAGCTGGCACACCCTGGTGGTGTGTGTACTGGAGCTGGCACACCCTGGTGGTGTGTGTACTGGAGCTGGCACACCCTGGTGGTGTGTACTGGAGCTGGCACACGCTGGTGGTGTGTGTACTGGAGCTGGCACACGCTGGTGGTGTGTGTACTGGAGCTGGCACACGCTGGTGGTGTGTGTACTGGAGCTGGCACACGCTGGAGGTGTGTGTGTACTGGAGCTGGCACACACTGTGGTGTGTGTACTGGAGCTGGCACACCCTGGTAGTGTGTGTGTACTGGAGCTGGCACACGCTGGAGGTGTGTGTACTGGAGCTGGCACACGCTGGAGGTGTGTGTACTGGAGCTGGCACACGCTGGAGGTGTGTGTGTACTGGAGCTGGCACACACTGGTGGTGTGTGTACTGGAGCTGGCACACCCTGGTAGTGTGTGTGTACTGGAGCTGGCACACCCTGGTGGTGTGTGTGTACTGGAGCTGGCACACCCTGGTAGTGTGTGTACTGGAGCTGGCACACACTGGTGGTGTGTGTGTACTGGAGCTGGCACACCCTGGTAGTGTGTGTACTGGAGCTGGCACACCTGGTGGTGTGTACTGGAGCTGGCACACACTGGTGGTGTGTGTACTGGAGCTGGCACACCCTGGTAGTGTGTGTACTGGAGCTGGCACACCTGGTGGTGTGTACTGGAGCTGGCACACACTGGTGGTGTGTGTACTGGAGCTGGCACACGCTGGTGGTGTGTACTGGAGCTGGCACACGCTGGTGTGTGTACTGGAGCTGGCACACGCTGGTAGTGTGTGTACTGGAGCTGGCACACATGGTGGTGTGTGTGTACTGGAGCTGGCACACACTGGTGGTGTGTGTACTGGAGCTGGCACACACTGGTAGTGTGTGTACTGGAGCTGGCACACACTGGTGGTGTGTGTACTGGAGCTGGCACACACTGGTGGTGTGTGTACTAGAGCTGGCACACACTGGTGGTGTGTGTACTGGAGCTGGCACACGCTGGTGGTGTGTGTACTGGAGCTGGCACACACTGGTGGTGTGTGTACTGGAGCTGGCACACACTGGTGGTGTGTGTACTGGAGCTGGCACACGCTGGTGGTGTGTGTACTGGAGCTGGCACACACTGGTGGTGTGTGTACTGGAGCTGGCACACACTGGTGGTGTGTGTGTACTGGAGCTGGCACACACTGGTGGTGTGTGTACTGGAGCTGGCACACGCTGGTAGTGTGTGTACTGGAGCTGGCACACCTGGTGGTGTGTGTACTGGAGCTGGCACACGCTGGTGGTGTGTGTGTACTGGAGCTGGCACACGCTGGTGGTGTGTGTACTGGAGCTGGCACACCCTGGTGGTGTGTGTACTGGAGCTGGCACACACTGGTGGTGTGTGTGTACTGGAGCTGGCACACCCTAGTGGTGTGTGTGTACTGGAGCTGGCACACACTGGTGGTGTGTACTGGAGCTGGCACACACTGGTGGTGTGTACTGGAGCTGGCACACATGGTGGTGTGTGTACTGGAGCTGGCACACACTGGTGGTGTGTGTACTGGAGCTGGCACACACTGGTGGTGTGTGTACTGGAGCTGGCACACACTGGTGGTGTGTGTACTGGAGCTGGCACACACTGGTGGTGTGTGTGTACTGGAGCTGGCACACACTGGTGGTGTGTGTACTGGAGCTGGCACACGCTGGTGGTGTGTGTACTGGAGCTGGCACACACTGGTGGTGTGTGTACTGGAGCTGGCACACACTGGTGGTGTGTGTACTGGAGCTGGCACACACTGGTGGTGTGTGTACTGGAGCTGGCACACACTGGTGGTGTGTGTGTACTGGAGCTGGCACACACTGGTGGTGTGTGTACTGGAGCTGGCACACGCTGGTGTGTGTGTACTGGAGCTGGCACACGCTGGTGGTGTGTGTACTGGAGCTGGCACACACTGGTGGTGTGTGTACTGGAGCTGGCACACACTGGTGGTGTGTGTACTGGAGCTGGCACACACTGGTGGTGTGTGTACTGGAGCTGGCACACACTGGTGGTGTGTGTGTACTGGAGCTGGCACACACTGGTGGTGTGTGTACTGGAGCTGGCACACCTGGTGGTGTGTGTACTGGAGCTGGCACACCCTGGTGGTGTGTGTACTGGAGCTGGCACACGCTGGTGGTGTGTGTACTGGAGCTGGCACACACTGGTGGTGTGTGTACTGGAGCTGGCACACACTGGTAGTGTGTGTACTGGAGCTGGCAACACTGGTGGTGTGTGTGTACTGGAGCTGGCACACACTGGTGGTGTGTGTACTGGAGCTGGCACACGCTGGTAGTGTGTGTACTGGAGCTGGCACACCCTGGTGGTGTGTGTACTGGAGCTGGCACACGCTGGTGGTGTGTGTGTACTGGAGCTGGCACACGCTGGTGGTGTGTGTACTGGAGCTGGCACACCCTGGTGGTGTGTGTACTGGAGCTGGCACACACTGGTGGTGTGTGTGTACTGGAGCTGGCACACCCTAGTGGTGTGTGTGTACTGGAGCTGGCACACACTGGTGGTGTGTACTGGAGCTGGCACACCCTGGTGGTGTGTGTACTGGAGCTGGCACACGCTGGTGGTGTGTGTGTACTGGAGCTGGCACACACTGGTGGTGTGTGTACTGGAGCTGGCACACCCTGGTGGTGTGTGTGTACTGGAGCTGGCACACACTGGTGGTGTGTGTACTGGAGCTGGCACACGCTGGTGGTGTGTGTACTGGAGCTGGCACACGCTGGTGGTGTGTGTACTGGAGCTGGCACACACTGGTGGTGTGTGTGTACTGGAGCTGGCACACGCTGGAGGTGTGTGTGTACTGGAGCTGGCACACCCTGGTGGTGTGTGTACTGGAGCTGGCACACCCTGGTGGTGTGTGTACTGGAGCTGGCACACGCTGGAGGTGTGTGTACTGGAGCTGGCACACCCTGGTGGTGTGTGTACTGGAGCTGGCACACGCTGGTGGTGTGTGTACTGGAGCTGGCACACGCTGGTGGTGTGTGTACTGGAGCTGGCACACGCTGGTGGTGTGTGTACTGGAGCTGGCACACACTGGTGGTGTGTGTACTGGAGCGCGCACTCGCTCACTCTCCTTTTTTGTGCACCACAATAAATTGACAAACTTTCTTAAATACAATAAAAATAGTGCTATAAAATGGCCCGCGTAAGACTCCTCGACCTTTTACGATGTTTTGACATTGAGGCATTAACTTTGATCTTTGAGTAACGTCCAGGTGACGTTTACCAAGCGCAGTATAAATAGCGCAGGTGTAGTTAACCATTCCCTTTGATATTAACACTGGAGCAAGGTGCCCAAGGACCCTGGAGTCCCCCCTACACACACACAGTCACCTGGTACTTAGGTTCGCTACTTGTGTTTCTTCGTAACTTTGTTTGCAACGGATTGGTTCTTGTTTGGGTTACGTCTTGGAGATTTTGGAGAGTGGCATTAACTCACGGGAAGATGAGAGGAGAGAGAGAGAGTAGAGAGATAGGAGAGAGGAAAAGAGGAAAAGGGAGAGTCTACCCTGAGTGCCTTTACCTG